>RJVU01044706.1:4990743-5016278 GCA_003731715.1 Anabarilius grahami
TTGCTGTACTCACCAATTATGTGTATTGGTATTTTCTTTTATTTGCAACATGTACTAGCTTTTCTGCAGCTCTGTTTGGACTGGGGATTAAGTTTTTTAAATTATACAGTAGAATGTTTTCATAGTGCATCAAGCTTTTTTATATCAAAAGATAAATTAAAATGTTATTCCTCATGATATGACCCCTTTTTCAGAAATGTGTGGTAAAACCTAGTACTTTCTTACTGGTTGATTGTAAATTTGTGCTGAAACGTAATTTTTTTAAATTATTCTATTTCTTCATTCCACAACTGTTCCTGGTTGTGTGTTCAATTAGTATGTAATTGTTTGTTTTCCCCCCATGCAACTTGATTTTGTGAAGTTGCACTATGCAAATACTTCAGTCTCTGTCTCATCATGTTACATGATTTTCTACAGACCATGACAACTACATGACATTTTCTAATATCTTTCTATTTTTCTTTTCTGATATTTTCTAATGCTTAATAACATTTGTATTAACTAAAAGGCAGTTTTTTTTTTTCACACGAAGATGTTGGTTTAAAAAGTAGGCCTACAAATTGGGCATATAGCAGGTCATTCTGTTACGGCTAAGGGAAATATTATTTCATGCCTCAGTGTTACATTATAAATATTTATTGTCTGTGTTTGATTGGTGCGGCCTTTCAGTAAACAGCATTCGCAGCAGGGAATCTAGGGGTTTAGAGATGAATTTTGAGGTAAGTGCAGTCAAATATGCGGTCTCTTGAGAGAATAATCGTGTCCCTGCAGTGAACAAAATTGACGATGAAATCCACCAGATAGAGCTGAATTAATTCCTACTGAGTTTACTCCCCCTGTTTACCTCAATTTGGTATTTCACAGTTTCATTTTTGTTCAATTATCATATCATTCGCCACACCTTGGCATACTAATGCTAGTAGATTTCTACTGATGGAGGTAAATAGCTGACTGTAGCGTCTCTTTTTTGTTATTGTGAGCCTCACCATCTATATTAACCCCAGACACATTAAAATCATTGCCACTGCTGCTTTAACATCTGTCAGGAGCAGATTAAATTTGCTCACTCTCTCATTTATCTCTTATTTTAGATTCCTTCTGTCTGCACTACAGAACTCTGTTTTAGCCTCTTGCATGGACATTATTCAGACATTATTATGATCTCATCTCTTTTCGGTCTCTCTCTGATTCATTGTGGCCTCTGTTAGGCTTTTGTTCTTTTGACAAGCACAAAGAATTTGAAACACAGCTATCACCAGTGTAAATGGAGCGAGACTGGCACAGCATATATTTTTAAAACAACCAAAGCGAACAGAATATGAGCAATATGAACAAAACGTTTTGTTAAACATCTGAAACACAAAATCACCTCCTGACTTAAACATTACTGTTGATAAAATTACTGCCTGCAGAAGTGAATAATGTTTGTGGGTTGTGGGAAGGGAGTCACTACAGCTGTTTCAGCTCAAATGCAAACATTTAGATGATTCTATGGGTGAAACTATAGACAAACCACAGTTCGTCTAACATATTATTGGGTTATATTAGAATAAAGGAATTTTGGGGGGCAAATTCGTATTTAATTTGTCTATAATATGATTACTTTGGAACCCCCAAATGTAGTGGTGGCCAGTCAGAGAGGATACAAGGAAGTCTAAGCCTCCTCAAAAATCTATCCAAATGAACATTGGAATAAAGCTGATGAAGATAATTTGGGATAATTGGGGGGTCTGTGGTTTCAGGCTTTTGGTTTCTTACTTGTCAGAGTAAAAAAGTAGCTTGTCTGGGGAGAAATGTTTTTTTTTGTGTGTGTGTGCGTGTGTGTATGTTGAAAATATAATTTATTCTGAAACAAGCAACATTCTCATCAGTGTTTTATCAGCAGTGACATATTTAAATCTGCATGTTATTTACCCTGGGGGTATTTTATTAACCTTTATAAAGGGCACTGAGTCATTTATTCAAACGATTCATTCAAAAGGCTGAATCATTCAAGAATGAAGCAGTTGTTTATGATTGGGCCATTGAATCTTCACTGAACCGATTCGTTCAAAACGCTGAATCATTCGAAACAGCTGAGCGTAGCTGCGAGATGCGCTGGTTCTGCTTTGTTTNCAGAGTAAAAAAGTAGCTTGTCTGGGGAAAATTGTTTTTTTTGTGTGTGTGTGTGCGTGTATGTTGTAAATATAATTTATTCTGAAACAAGCAACATTCTCATCAGTGTTTTATCAACAGTGACATATTTAAATCTGCATGTTATTTACCCTGGGGGTATTTTATTAACCTTTATAAAGGGCACTGAGTCATTTATTCAAACGATTCATTCAAAAGGCTGAATCATTCAAGAATGAAGCAGTTGTTTATGATTGGGCCATTGAATCTTCACTGAACCGATTCGTTCAAAACGCTGAATCATTCGAAACAGCTGAGCGTAGCTGCGAGATGCGCTGGTTCTGCTTTGTTTGGAACTATTTTAGCTGCTACAATAGAACAAAAAACAGACAATATTGCAACCAAAACGTAAGTAATTGATATTAACTAATTGTTTACTGAACTGTTGAAATTAGTGTCAATTTCAATCGAGGTGATATTCAGGAATTCAGCACTTTCGGTCTTGTGATGCTTAACTTTATCATATGTCGTAAATAGCATTAGCAAGCTATAAAAACCACACATATTGAATTTTTATTGCAACATGATAACTGAGTTTCTTTGTGTGAGCAAAGCTCATTTGTTTTGAATTCTCCTCAAGAGGTTACGCGAGCCTCAACAGCGCAAATATCACCGCCAGTACATTATCACTAGTATCCACTATCAATGGCCACTTAAGCTAAATGAATCATTCTCGCGTTTTGGTTGTTGTTGACATTTTAATCAAGCTACTTATCTGGTCAGACAAGTAAAATTCTCTTTCACTTCAAAAAATCCACTGGTTCCGCAGTCCCGGACAAGCGTATGTCGAACCCTCGTAAGCCTATGTGCCGGGGCTCAGCCCCGGACGGCCCCGGCCCAATTTAACCCCTGACAACAGGTAAAGGGAAACGTTCTAATTTTGTCAAAATACAGATGAAATGCGAATTATGTAAGGGCTCCCAAACACGTGAAAGTGAATGATAGGAATAAAGGAGTGGAGGATGGAGTTTTTCCTTCGCATAGGTGAGTAGATCATACTCTAAATGGAACTGTGCTCTCCATTTATTTATAAATGTTTGTAATGGTCATCATAGTCTGTCTGTATACTGTATGACGCTGCGAGAAATTTGTTCCTTTGATATTGAAAGAGAGAGATTATTACGCGTTATTAATTATCATTATCAAGACTTTTGTAAGAACCTGTTTAGAAATTGCATTCAAGCAACATTTGATCAATTAATGCAGTCACTTGTGCTGTGGCCTTATTTTTTATTTTTTTTATTGGTATAAAGACTAATGGTGTATGAAAAGCTTTAGGTTTGGCACATGTAATCAATTTTTGTCTAACATTCAAACAGTTGCATTAGGGATTAGATTTGCATGTTGTTTTTCCTCTTTTCATGTGCCTTGCATAATCTTATCCAATTCAACATCTGTTTTGGTTTCTGTTATATCTTATTATATATAACAAGTTCCAGAAAAGAACTGGATGGCTTAAACTTTCACTCGGTGTTCTCTGCTGAAGAAAGAGATGGTCACCTTTGATTTCACTGAACTGTAAACACTGTAACTGCTGTCAGTCATAATGATCATGGAGCTAGTGGCCACAGCTGGCAAACAGGTTTTAATCTCCATGTAGCAATCGAGTCCCAAAATGTTCACCTGACACACACCTCAGAACCATGATTGAATGATGAGTCCTTGTGACAAGCTTGTTAGATGCTAAGCAAAAGGTCTTTCAGAACCCATGTCATGTCTTAAGTATAGGATGTTTTACCACATTGTCTCAGGTGTTACTTTATCAAAACTATAGAGCCTGTCCTTTGCGAAAAGCCCAGAATGTTCCGACAACATTTTCCTTGAGTACATATTAGGGAAGAAGCTGCAAAGTTAATCTCAAAATAATGACACGTATATTTCAAATGTAACTTTTACGATTCTGAGGCGCACTGGCGGTGAGGGAGAAGGCTAAATTAATAACAATTCTTCCTGTTAGTATTTCAAAACTACAAAATTTATGACTCGCATCAAGTCGGTGCAAATCTCTCATCAAGAATTTCTCAAACCATTTTCTGCCCAGAATGCATGTAGAGCGACTAGCCTTTTCACCCTTCCCCAATTTTTTTCCCAGAACAACTAATTTGGATTACATATTGATTTTTGAGGTCAGGAAGACAGATTGGTTATTGTAAGAAATGGTCTTTGGAGGATGTACACAATCTAAAAAGTAAGCAAACAGGGGCATACTACAGGAAATGTCAAGCAGACCATGTGATGAGCACTTGTGGAATTCAAATTACTCTGAGTTTCCGCTACAGTACTTTGAATTGGCTATGTGAGTCAGCGTACAAATGAGCTGTGAACATAATCCTCTTTCTGTCATTGAAGCACATTTTAAATGTAATCTCGTTCATCTTTTTCCTTCATAGTTAATAAACGTATACATATGGCACAAATATCCCCTTTTGATGTGTTTGGTCCTCTCTGATTTAGCAGCAGCAGATTTTTTACTGATGTAATTTTTTCCCTCTATCTCCATCTCCCTTTCCCTCCGTGGATGAAAATGGCAAAGGAGTGGGAGCCTTTCAGATGCTTGGCTTTGTGTGATCACTGACCTGTGAATATCAGTGATGGTGGAAATGAGTGAGAGGAGGGTCCTTGTGCCATTGCCACAGTGAGACTGAGACTGAAGCCTATTTTCCAGATCATTGCAGGCGCTGAGGCCTAACGAGTTGAGAGAGGAGAAACCATTCTTAGCCTGATCTATAGCATTTATTCTACTCTTGCATTGTGGGAAATTGCTACTTTAAAGACAGCAGCTTAAAGTTATCATTTTTTTTATTGGCAAAGACAAGTCAGTAAATGATTAATAAAATGGAGCATTAAAAATGGTGGCTTTACTGACTAATCTAATGTTTTATTTCTGCGAAAAATTTGTGTTTTAAATGCATTAAAGGGATGGTTCACCCGCAAGTCATTTCTATTACAATAATTGGGAGAATTTGGAACACTCCATGGTGACTACTGTCAATAAAGTCCCACCTTCCAAGAGCCAATCACCATTCAGTAAAGTCATGACAGCTACTTTTGGCAGCTCCAGATACTTGCTTAGCACCATACATGTGAATTGTCTGGACCAACCTGATATATGCAGTCTTTTTTGCATTATTTGAACACAACAAGCATGGTTTACACCACTCGTGTCTGCTGATTTGTTATTGAAATGTGAATTTTGCTAGCAGTTTTTGAGATTTCTGTATTTTCCCCTTCAGTTAGATAGGAGCTGTACTTTCATGAATGAAAATAACTGCCTGTGTGCATTTCCAAGATGGCCGCATTGAACTGACTTGCCTTGAAAGGGACTTTAAATGTCCAAATTGCCCTTTTCCATACATTGAAAACAAGAGTTGATAACTAGTAGAGAACACTTTGAGAATGCCCAAGCTGCTCTTTTTTCCCCACAATAAAAGAGATCATTCACTTTCAATGCAAGAAAAAAAGTGTTTGGATGATGTAAGGGTTAGTAAATGATGACAGTGTTTTCATTTGTGTGAAATATCCCTTTAACAGCCTTATGTTTCTAGATTCTATAACATTTACATAGAATTCACCAGCATTTGATGTCTTGAGCAGTATGGCTTTCTACATCATCAGTATCACATAACACACAAACACACACACACATATGTTTGTTTTACTATATTAGTGTGGACATTTCATGCAAAATACATTGCAAAACATGTATATAACTTTTTATTTATGGTTACACTGTATTTTGATAGTTCCATTTAGACATTGTGTTGACTATAAATAACATTTCAACTACATGTCAACTAACTCTCGTTAGAGTATTAGTAGATTGTTAGGTATAAGATTTAGTAGAATAAGTTGACTTGCAAAGTTACTTATAGTTAGTAGAATGTCTGTTGGGGGACCATCACAATAACGAGTTAGCAGATATTAAGCAGACAGTCTACTAATACTCTCTGTTAATATTCTAATGAGAGTTAGTTGACATGTTGGTGCAACAGATTGTCGAAAAGGGACCAAAATAACGAAATAAAGTGTTCCAGTCAGAGCTTGACATTAACACCCATCAACCTGCCAAATGTGGGTGGATTTCAGCAGTGTCGTGTAACGCAGTCATTCCTAATAGCCACTTTAGCGGGTTTAATTTACTAATAAACTAAGTGCAATGTAGTGTTGTCAAAAAATGTAGATTTTCCGATAGATATCGATACTAAAATATATGAAACGCTTTCAAAACTTATTTTCCGCAGAATAGATACACGATAGTAGCTGCACTTTCTTGCTCTCTCATCTCTCCGACAGCGAGTTGACATACAAACCCGCCTCCCCTTACTCGTTTCATTTGCTCTGGATGAATTGTTGGTGTTACAGGGCTTACATTTCGGCTTGGGATTGCGTGTATTGCGCATAATTTTACTCATTCCTGCAGATTTTGTGCTCAAACCCAAAATGTGTGCACATAAAGCTGCCTCTCAATACTAAATTGATTTCCTTTTTGCTGCTTATTGTTCTTAAACAGTCAAATACACACTAAATAATGTCAAAATGCTGGTCCTGATGAGTATTCACGTAAACACAGTCGGTTATGTTTTAAGTGAACTAGGGCTGGTGATAGGACTATCGTGAAATAAAATTTCTCATACCTTGAAATAACATTTTGGTCATATTGCCCATAAAGGGAACGTGAGCAGTTGAAAAAGAAAACGCATGTGTAACATAATGGATCCGTGCGTCAGTGACAGCAGCCTAATGTACCTGCTGTCAAATTATGAGATAATATTAAAAATATCTATATGGCGGTTTTCCCCTCAAAATTGTGGCCAGTGAAAATGCTGAGTGGCTAGTAACTTTTGAAAACCACTTGCCACAGTGGTTGGTGAGGAAAAAAGTTAATCTCAACCCCTTACAGTACCTTATTTATTTTTTGGCTTTAGCAAGTACACAAAAACACTGAATCTGCTTTGATTCTCTAATCTAATATTTCATGTTATTTCACCATATCGCTTTGATAAATGCATTTTTAACAGCCTCTTCCACCAAATGGAAAATAGAGCTTCAATGAAGCTTCATTAAAAGTTTTCTAAAGCAAACGAACAGCCTCAAGCCCCTCAGGACACAGTTAGTCCCAGATCTCTGAACCTATGCACCTAATCAAGGGCTGTGACGTCCTATTACACTTAAAATTACCACCTGTGCTCATATTTTACAATCACAAAGGAACCTTGTATTCAAGAAATGAACCAGTGTCAACGGTTACTACATCATTAATTTGTGAAGTATGTGTTTAAACTTTGTGATTTGGTTTAAACTATACCTGCAGTAATAAAACTGATACCCAGGGGGTTAATTTACCTCTTGGAACTTGGCATAATCATTTTCTAAATGTCAGTATCGCAACAGAATTCACCTGTGATCTCGAAACAATTAAATGTGCCAATTTCACATGCCCAAATTATTTGACTGTAGATGGATCCTGTGGAAATTTAGATTTTTTTATTATTATTTATTTATTAATTAATTTCAAAGCAATGTTCGTGCATACAAACAGTGTTTTTATTTCAAGGATACAAAGTAATATAAGCCGGGTCCAAATTTATCTGTGAATTTGCAGCTCATGTTCAGGGTTTTCAAAAATATCTGTTTCAAGCAGATTGATTTAGAGGATTTTAATTAGTTATAAATTTATTATATTAATATACATATGTGTTATTTAAATATATTTAACTTCTAATTGCAAAATTATGTATTTTTGTGTATTTATAGAACCTGAGAAAGATAACTAATTAAACCAATTAACCAATTAAACCAATTAAAAAGTAGCATTTAAATTATTTAAATAAGCAGACATACATTTTTATTAGTTTTTTTCTTTTTCTGATAGTATGTTGTGCTTGTTTAGTCCGAATATGACAGCAGTGTATTAAGTGTTAAGTGGGATACCCTCTGTGTAGTTAATGTAAATTCATGCTTATTAAGTAAACCCAGCAGGCGTAATGAACATAATGAGCTGGGTTGTTGCAAAAAACAACTCGCTAACAGATAATTAATGAGGTAAAATTAAAATTTATTTAGATCTAAATGATATTTGAGTGTGTTCCTTGCTTATATTGTAAATAATCTGTCGATTTTCACTAGGTTGACCTATTCAAGCACATTTGTGATCAAACTGTGAATAGTACAATAGGTGAATTTTTCTGATCGACAAGGTAATCAGCCTTTCACAGTGCTAAATAAGCACTGCCTCTTCCCAAAATACTTTTTATGTCTTTTTCATTACCTGCTCATGCTTTAGGATAGGGATGCCCAGATATGAAAATTTTGGCCGATATCGATAATTCTTTATATTTGAAAGCTAATCACTGATATATTGCCAAATAAATCAAAATATAAATCAACATTTTTAGATAATTTGAATTTGCCTGATTACAAAAAAGTCTCACTTTTAAAAGCCATGTCCCAAGCACTTCAACATAAATCAAACATATACTGTATGTTTTGTTTTTGTAGCCAGTTTGAAACAGTGTTTTATAGTTTTAAAATAAATTTTATGCTCCTATGGCAATTGCTTACAAATAAGTAAAATAATGCCTAAATAATACGAACAAGGAATTGGACAACATTCAAGAATCTAAATGAATGTGCCATTGATAAATAAAATGTAAGTTGCTGCAGAAACAAGGTTGTGTTGCTGCAAAGTGCCGGACAAAAGACAGTGACAGTAATATCGGAGGCATGTTTTGAAACCGGCGGAGACTACAGCGCACAATAAGCCGCGCAGACCAGCCTCCTACGTTTTTGCCGTTGCCTCATAAGACGCAAATAAATAAGTAAATAAGACATCTGTATTGCAAACCCCGTTTTTGTCATATGCCAACCAACGCAAATTCATTGCCATAGAAACTAATGCAGATATTCTGGACAATGAAAGAGAGGCATGAACACACAAATAGGATCTGAACACACAAATAGGATCTGAACAGTTGCGATACACAATGTGGACGTCAATAATTTTAGATCTGATTCCAATCTTATACACAAATAATTGGATTTGGACTGACAGCCTGAATGTAGCCTAAGTTAGAAAGCATGTGTAACTCCTGTTGTGGATGCGCTCTTCCCGTAACAACACGATGAAACGGCAACGTTTCACAATGTTTTCTTACAATATTGTTCTCATTATAATGTTATGTATGACAGTCCCTATCATAGTTATTAACGTTTTACATTGCTGTGTGAGCTGCATGCGCTGAAGCTAAAGATGATCACCGGTAAAATGAAGCGCTTTACCGCATTAATTAACTTAACCAAAGCATCCTATATGAGATAAATCAGGTCAAATTTTCTTATCAGGCCAATAACAATATCAAAAATGAGCAGCGACTCATACCGGTATGGTGGCCGATATATCGTGAATTCCTATAACTAATGGGCTCAAGGCAAAAGAGACGCTGCCTCCCTCTGACTGCTTACACTTGTTTGAGCTTATATTTTGCCATTATTTGTTTTATTTTTGTACTGACCATTACTTTATCCAAATTTTCTTTGAAGAAGAACTTCCTCCCTTGCCTCCTCGGAGAAAACGACATTCCCTGGAGGAAACCCGCAAAATCTGACATGATATGCTATTTTGCTTGAAAGACACAAATCCTCAGTAGACCTTAGTTGGACTTTTTTGTGGGTGCTATCAAGTTTACACACAAGCTGTTAGTAAATCAGGGTCTCTGCTGGATCTATGGCACAGCAGTTACCATACACTCAACAAAAAAGTAGTCTTAAAAGCAATTAAACCTCATTACTAGCATATTTAAGATGTTCTTCATAGCAGCAGATGTTGTCGGCCTCTTACATGTGCCACAGTGCCACAAACCAATCGAGAGACTACAGTAATACCTGCAGTTGGTTCTAATTTTACCATGTTGCTAAATTATAGTTATTGTTACAATAATAAAATACACAACAAACTAAATTAGGTGAAAGTATAATGTATATTATTATTATATATTAATAATTTAGATGAAACTGTTTCCTATCAGTGCTTTTCAGTACCGTTAAAAATTATTTTGTACTATTAACATTTTTACATTTAATTAACAGAGTTTATTCGTCCCATCGTCTTCACCATCTTTGTCTTTTCTTGTTTTAAACTGAGCTCTATTGCAAAACATCATACAATTACTGTAAATTACTGACATGAAGGATACATCAGAAATCAAATAAAATTTTGGCCAAATAGAAATCTCTGCTAGATAACAGATGCATCGTGTGTATTGAGGTTTTGTTTGAATTGGGTTAGACAGTTAGCATTTCTGGTTATTTGTTGAACCAATGGAGACATTTCTGGACCTGGATGTGGTCTCTAGGTGACCAGAAGTGGCTTAGTAAATGCATACAAAAACACGCAGTATTCCAAGGGTACAGTTTGAAGTGAAGGTTTTGACAAGTGTCCAGTCTCGCTCTGGCGTTGTCCCACTTGCAAATCTTTTTGCACTGTAAGATGAATTGGTTTAGAGGAGAAGCCTGTCGAGAAGAGAAGAGAAGGTCAGAGAGAGCAAAACAGGATCTTGGATGGTTATGTGTGACTGCTCATTAAGTCTCGTCCAGCCTTTAGACTCCTGCTTATGAGGGGAGCGTCCACAGCAACGGACCAGACTGACTGCATGAGGAAAAGCAGAATCTCTTGTTTCAACAACAGTAGGAGGAAAATAATGAACGTTGCTTTCCTATATACCACTGGTCTGCTACTGTGCTGTTTAGTGTGGTGGGCATGTAATTGTCTGGAAGACATTTCGGAATGTGACATTTGAGTGTGGAAGGAGCTGGTCTTATATGAATACATGTATATCTGTGTAGTGTGTATATATGAGTATAAATCAATACTTCAGATGTACCAGAAGAAGCTGTTTGTGTTATTTGCAACCTTAAAGGAAAAACATATGAACCATAAAACCTTGTTTAGTCTCTCCCTATAAGATCTTTCAAATAATGCACTCCTGTTGCAGTGAAGGCAAAGATGTGCCAACAGTGTGCCAAAGGTTCTGTTCATAACCTCCCAAGGAAAACAAACCCCTCAGCTTGAAGGAACCAGCAGAGCTCTTTGCCTTTGTTCTCCTTTGACTTTAGCCATTCACAAGCAAGACTTTTGCTCAGAGAAAGCTTTTCTGCATATGACTACAAAGTTGGCATGAAGAAGATTCCTATGACATGTTTCTCAAACACAAACTACTTTCAACTTCACACAGTGGAACGTGGTGCTCTTGGCGTGAGACTATGAAAAACCTGATTTGTTGAATGACGTTGTTTGATGTTAACATTGTATCCAATATATTAATTATTATTGATTTGTCTGCCATATAGTGTCGGTGTCTGCCATATAGTTTTAATAAAGGCCTTCTGAAGCCAAGCGATGCATTTGTGTAAGAAAAATATCCATATTTAATAAGTTACAAAGTAAATATCTAGCTTCTGACAGACGGACTTCCGTATTCTACTTAGAAAGAATGTGTGCTTCTCGCAGTTCAAAACGCTTATACATCCTACGCCTTCCATATTCAGTTTACGAAAAAAGCGTCAGTTACACTTTCTTTGTAAGTTGAATACTGAAGGCGGTCTGGCGTAAGCTAGATATTTTACTTAAAGTTATAGTAAATATGGATATTTTTCTTACACAAACGCATTGCTTCGCTTCAGAAGGCCTTTATTAAACCTATATGGCAGACAAATCAATAATAATTAATATATTGGGTACAATGTTAACATGCAAACAACGTCATTCAACAAATCAGGTTTTTCAGACTTATTAACCATATATTGATATATCGTACACCCATAATGGCAATATCATCCAGTAATTAAATCAATTAAAATCTGTAATCAAACGAAAGCCTTAGTTAATTAGTAATTTTGAGTATTTTATGACACAATGCGTTTAGTGACCTTGTAGTTTCTCAATGAGAAGCAAAAACCGCACAGCGTCTCTATGAAAAGAGCTCAAAGGTGCTTCCAAATCTGAGGCATGTGACAGTTCTATTGCATCAATGTTTTCTATGTTTAGACCTCATTCCCATTCAGGTTGTAATTAGTATAGACGTCCTCGTAATTAGAAAAGCACTGAGTTATTGCATCAAGCCCATTAGCAATGATGAGTTTATTGCTGTACTGGTGACTTTTGAGATTCGCAGCGGTATTTTTAATGAACTGTAATAATCTGAAAAGGTTTTTGTCTAAAGCAGCATTATTTTGTTCAAAAGAAATGTACATTTTATCACTCCACAAAAGCTTTTGAGCGTAATTAGCTGTAATACGCATAGCACAGAAATCCCTAGTTTTCCAGCAAAGTTTTCACAGTTCCGTGCCGCAAAATTCAAAACTACTATACCTTAATCGGGGCGCGGTCTGGTTCGGTTTCACCTCAGTGATAATATCTGCCTGCAGTTTTCCAGCAGTGTGGGTGGACTCGGCTTGTTGCTATCGCTATGTCTCTCAGTAGAGCTTTGCTGTTCACACAAGCAGATTGTAATGGCAAGTGCCTCTGTCTCTTTCCTCTCTCCAGTGTAATGAGAGCTTAATTAAGTCTGCCAGCTGCAAAAAAAAGTCAATTAACATATTGTGTCTGAATGACTTATTAGATTTTTTCAGTGTCTCTTGGGTGAGCAGGTAGGTTGAATACAGTCACATACATTTGTGAGGCAGCTTGAAGGCTCAATTAAATTAAACTGCCTTTGATAGCATGCAGCCTCTCTCACTTACAACAGTGATGAGTAATGGAGTCAATAAGACCTCTTGATTCACAGCTGTAGTGAAGTCTCTCGGATCCTATTTAGCTGTTGGATGCTAATATGTGTGTGTTTTTCTGAGAGGTGCTGCGTAGAGTTTAGAGTAAAGTTTTCGTTTTTTTTTTTTGTTCTCTAAAGGCATTTCTTTTGGTAGTGGCTTGCAGTGAGTTGGCTGGAGGACTTTAGAGCTGGAAAGAGCTTCTGTTCTGTTCAGTTGCATCAGACAAAATGTATTTCAAGCTTGTTTAGATATTCAAGCTCATGAAGGGGTCCAGGCTTCCCTGTAAGCAACACTGACTGAATCAGACTGTACTGTATGTGAAATAATCTTAATCAGATTAAATTGACTCTTTCGTATTGACAAAATGAATGAATAAATTTCATCATTCATTATCATTGCATCTTTATACAGTGAGGTCAAAAGTATGACATAATCAAAATCTATAATAAACTTAAAAATAAATGTACAATGTTAAATACAATGTTAAAATCATAGAAACAAATTTGTGACAGTGATCATATGAACTTCTTTTGTCAGATGTTCTTGCTTCCATAAGATTCTCTTTGGATCATCTATATGACCACCGGGTTTTACACCAACTTGTGGAGCTCAAGTGCTGCTGCCATTCGAGCAAAACAGACAAACCAAAATACTAAGATATTCTGAACTTCATGTTACTTTTTCCATCTTACATTGAGCTGATAATGTCATTTGTAAAGGGGGAAAATATTAGAAAGTACAAAATTAAGGCATTTTCACAAATGGATTCAGACTTTTGAACCCCACTGTGTCTATACTGACAGTATTCCAGAGATTTGATTTGATTTCCCAACAGAAAAAAGTTTGTCTATTGCTACCACAAGGGGACACTGTTGTGCAGGATGACTTGTTCTTTGTTTCATCAACCCCACCCCCTTTAAAGGTAAACGGTTCCTGTCTTTAATGGCAGATCTTACCAGAACTATCCAGCCCAAAAGAGAGCCATATATTTATGGCTGACTAGAAACATGTCTCACATGATGAGTACAGTCATGCATAAGCAGAGCTCTGAGACAGAACAGCAGCTCAGGGTGAGTGATTCACCACACATGGTCAGTTCGAAAGTAGGGAAACTAAGAATGGGAATGTATTTTATTTATATATTGTAATACTAAATGTTTTGTTTTTTAATTTGCTTTTAGCATTAGATGCTGATACAATAGTTAATTAAGTTCTACACTGTAGATCCATTAAGTATATAAAACATATATTTTGTAACTCAGCTGTCCTGCATGCTTCAAGCCTTTAGACATCTCAAAAAGTGATCTAATGTAAAACTAACAATTTTTACGGATTTTCACTGTAAATTACAAGATGACTTGTTCTTTTTCTCTTCCAGAAAAATATGTTTAGCTGTGTTTTACTGCATAATTATATTAAATTAGTTAGAGTAGGAGAACTTGCCATTTACTAATAAACAGGTCTTTACCATAGCATTTTTACAGTAATATTTTTTTAACGATATACTTGCTGTGGTAGTCAGCGTTATCGGTTTTACGCGGTGTTCGGCTATACACCGATTACATTACTTAGCCTCCGCGGCATTGCCCCCACTGTCGTTTTGCATTTTTAAAGAAACAAAAACCATTTAGTTCAGTTGGTCAACAGACGCTACAATTATAAACTGAAAGTGTGTGCTCTGCTCCATACAGCACGAGCTGCAGAGTGTCAGCAGGAGTCAGATTTCATGCATCACATGACGAGAGTAAGGAGAGATGACTGACAAGACGAGGGCAGAGGATTTGGTGCACAACAGATCCTAAGCGTTATTGACAAATATCTTATCTTGGAATACGGTCAGTACCACTGCTTCCTATACACAGAGTTTGCATGATCACGAATACGAAAGCAAAAGTAAAAAGCGAACATGCATTCATAAGCGATTCCAATACCCCGCATATTGATTGCGTCTCCCTAATGTGCCCCATGCGGTGTTATTATCATAATCCCAGTGTTGTTGCAAGTTTATTTGCCAGTATGAACATTTCCTCACCGTGACATCCCTACAATACAANCCCCCCCCCCCAAAAAGTACCTGTGTGCGCCACCCCTGGTGACTTTGAGAACCACTGCCCTAAACAAAACACAACCACAAACCACTTGTAAAGTTCAGCTGTTTTTAGCTGATGTGAGATGGATGGGTGGATTATACAATGTGCACATTGATTACATTGCATAATAATTATATTGCATAATGTATTTCATAGCATTGCATTAAGAGCATTGTCAATGGATAGCAAGATAAATTAATGCATAAAGGAGTAAAAACGAGAGGAAGTTTCTCCAAGACAGTGATATATGTTGATTTATTGCGCTGCTGATGTGTGTGTACATTGCAGTTCATCATTTCAGTATGAAAGCGGAATCTCTTCTATCATATCTCTGTTCACACAGCATGAACTTTACTTCTTCTCCGGAGCTATGCTAACTGTTGTGGCAGGAGTGGTGACAGACACAGGTGGTGGTGTGAGTGTGTTAAATGAGTGTGAGGTTGAGTTCCTCTCCTGTGGTGCTGATGGTAGGTTGTTAGCGTGATGACCAGCAAGCAGCCCATTGGGGGGCTTCGGTTCCACGATGTGTCACACACACATTGTCATGGAGACAGCACCTTTCACAGCCTCCTGCTCCAGCGCAAGATGAGCCAGAGCACGTGTTAGCATGGAAATGCATGAATTGTTGTATTTCCCCGGTCATATATTAGGTTGAGCACATAAATTGCTTTTTTTATAGAATATTTAACATTTTTCTTTAGGTCAGTGCATGTAACCTTTTCCTAATATCCCATCAGCTGCAACAATTCATGTGCTAGTTTCTTGCTGGCTCTCATCTTATGCTAATAACATTGGCGATGACTGAGGATTTTTTGCAGCGAAAGCTCAACGTGGGTGTGCTTTCTTCTCCTCTCAGACGAAGCTGTAGAGAGATCATTGTGAGGATCTGGTAGACATTTCCCAGATGGCAACGCTGCTATGACCTTTCACCCCAGGCTCCTCAGACATGAAGCAGCCATTTGTTGGCGCCATAGTTCGAGGGCATCTCTGAACTTTCCCACCACCGATATCTGAAGTCTGATGAAAGGTTTAACTAACACATTGGCCGCATTGTTTATCAATAAATGCTTTTTCTGCATCCGCTTATGTTGGAATAAGGGGAATGGTTGTGTGCATGGCGACTTACAAAACGTCTTTATAATATATCAGAGATTTCACAGTACAGTGCGCCTCTTCTCCATTATTTCCTTCTCTCAGTGTCTCGCTTATCGTGCTGTCTAGTCGCATTCATTTCCATGGCAATAAGGCAACGGCAAGGTGACAGGAAGCAGGCATGTTCCATAGAGCCCCTGAGCAGGAAGTGTCAAAATCCCTGCCTTGTGAAAGACAGCAGGGGAAGTGCTGGGCGCTGACTATCTGCTACACCAGGCCAGGTGTGACCCCTATATCTGTCAGTGACTACCTTTTTAAAAACTCCCAGCCAACTCTCCATGGGCTATGATGACACAGCCAACTGTTTCTCTTGGGATGATTAGACATATGCCATCCTGTTCCGTAATGAATGGATTCATGGCATCGCTTTTAAGGTTGTTGTTTTTTTTTAAGCATGACTCATTTGAATTAAGTCTGTTTCATATGACAAATTTTTGGTGGCACATTTGGTATAGCAGCTTACAGAGCTGGATATCGCTGATTGATTTGAATATGAAAAAGAAAAGAAAATGTGCTCTGTGAATTCAGTGTGCTTAGAAGAATGGAAAGAGAAATCCGAATGAGTCAGAGAACAGAAGGCACTGGCACTGTAGACAACACAGTGGTATTTAATCATGTAAATTACAATGAAAGTGAGCCAGCATGTATCTGTATGTTTTTGGTCCCATGATGGATTATCCCTTGTGATTCCTGTGTCTGAACAAAAATTCATCTAACCAGGAGTTGTCATTAGTACAGTGGGATTGATAATGACGGTGTAACACTGACTGATGTTTCACAAAGAGTTAATCCTACATTATAAAAAATTATTTTTAGATCTAGTAAATAATGCTGGGGAAAAAAAAAAATATATATATATATCGTTATTTTATTTTTTTTTGCCGCACCAAAAATATTCTCGTCGCTTTATAATATTAATATTGAACCACTGTACTCACATGAACTGATTTAAATATGTTTTTAGTACCTTTATGGATCTTGAGAGAGGAAATGTCATTGCTCCCTATGTAGGCCTCACGGTGCCATCGGATTTAAACTAAAATATCTTAATATGTGTTTCCGAAGATTAACGAAGGTCTTACGGGTGTGGAACGGCATGAGGGTAAGTAATAAATGACAGAATTTTCATTTTTGGGTGAACTAACCCTTTAAGGCAATGTATATAATAATACAGATATATATCACTATAGTTATATTTAACCCGTCCGTTATTGCTGTGGAAAGAATCACGCTTTTTCATGGCCTGTTGAAAGTACCTTGTTGATGCTTTTACACTTTTAAATGTACTTTTAATGTTTGTTGGTTGAAGGGTGAGTAGAATAATGTCATCTTATTGTACCCAGTTTTAAAAAAAACGTATTATTGCGTTCATAGAGTGAGCCTTTCACTGACTGTTTACAGCTTAACGGAAGTTACACCCATAATTCACGCAAAGCGTCATGGGGCGTAGGAAAAAGGTGGATAGGTCTGTATGGAGGGAGTCTTTGGAGTGTTCATGTGAAGAATGTCATTATTTGAAGACAACATGCGCTTTCCATTTCTTATAAAATAACATGATATAATCAATATGATATAAATGATATAATTTTATAAATGAATTATGAAATATAATGAATATATCGCATGAAATAATTATAATGGCCATTGAATTGATTTCAGCCAATTTGTGACAATGAGTAAATCAATGCAGCTGTCCTCATTAGTTCCTCTGTTTGCAAAGACCTCCTGAGTTATCATCTAAACATCCTAGCAGGGTAATTGCCTGATAGGTCCATAAATCAAAATATTCCAGAAGAACACGTCGGATAGAACAGTATGGCATTTACTGGGCCTCTAGATGTGGATACTTGCCACCTCAAGTTTGTTTAGAAGACGGAATGTGTCTGTGCAGTTTCATTGGTTTCCACTGCGGCAAAACATCAGATAAGAGCTCAAAACATGCTCATTTCCTGTTTGAAATCTATTGACCAGACTATGGTCACACTCCAGAGGAAACATTGTAATGATCATACATTTGTCTTTTCCCAGTACGTCTCACTTCTCTATGTCTGAACCTTTGCAATTTGCATTCATAAACTTTGACGGTTATTTTTGTGAGTGATTTTTCTGCATTTTTCATCAAAACACGATATAAAGTCAGGATATAATTGAGATGAACCACAAATTATCACAGAAATTTGGATTGTAAGAATCTAAAAAAGAATAAATAAATGTTAAAAAAGGTACAATTAAAGGCACTCAGTATTGTCCCTCATTAGAAAAGATTTACACATGCAAATTAAATAGTGCTTTCAATAAAATAGACTTGCATGTAATGAAACAGTCATCTCAATATAGCTTAATAAAATATGTTATATTCTGAAGAGCAGGTGGTCTCATAGAGGCGGCCATGTTGAGATCACATGACCAGCCAGATACGCACTTTTTTGATCTCATTAACCTTCCCGATTGTTAGACCTTTTCACTCATAGATTAAATTAACCATGGCTGACTGTGACTAGTTTTTTCAGTGGCATCAGTCAGTATAAGTCCAAGACGACTGCCATATTGTCAGCATAACATAAACAAAGACTTACTGAGCAGCACACCTTTAACTTCTAAAACAGCAACTACACCATTTAAATGTATGAGTTTGTAAAGGACACTAAACTGACAGCAATAGCAATTGCCACAGAAAATTGCCAGCTTTCACTCAGGGATTCAATGAATATATTTTGAATAAATGCAGCTCCGAAACAAAACAAAAAACAAGCTGAAGTTCTGAAAGCCCTGTAATAAATATTTATTACCGTACTGAGGCTTAAGTATGTTTTTGTGACTGTTGACCTATAAAAGTGTGCCGTCTACTAAGCACGCATTCATCCTGCCTTTTCATCCCATTTATTTCACATCCTCGCATTATCTGCAACAGCTACACAAGCAACCATAGGGAATTCTCAATTTTTTCAGATTTGACACTGCTAATGTCTTAAATAATCAACTAAAGCCAATGCAGCTGGCACTGACAATCAGACATGACCATGAATTTCTGTAGCTTATTATTGCTTGAAAACAAATGTATTACAACAAAAGATCTGTACGACTTGATTAAAGTAGGCACTGATGCTCATGTAGTGTGTTCTGTCTCTGATAGAGGTTGAGGTTCCTTTTCGCCACAATACACTGTCTTTAATAGTCTTTAAAAAGGGTGCACAACATTGTGAGATGTGGTTTTTAAATTCAAAAGTCTTTGTTTTGGGATTACAGTTATACATATCTATATTTTTAAACAACAAAGAGATCCGGTGTTATACATAAACAAAAACAAAACAAACAAGCAAAAAAATCTAATGGGATTAAATGGAGATATTGTAACAGACCCCCTTAACATTGTATTTTTCATCACTCTAGTCATTATGGGATAAAGTTGCACTGTGTCACCACACCAAATAAAGTATGCATGCATTTTCATACCGGATGCTATCTTTAATGCTGCCAAAGGCAGTAAAATATTCAGCAAGTTCAGTCTTGTTCACTGTCTATAGAAAGAACTCACTAATTGAACTAGAATAAAGAGTAAAATCATGCTTCGCTAATAATTATTTGAGGAATTAAAAATTAAACAAATATAGCTTTATATAACATTAACAAACTGGGTCAATGCTTTTGATGTTATATTATACATTCTTGTGTGGCATACTTCTGCTTTCAAAGGGTACAGTTCTTGACCAATTTTATGTAATGATTCAACTGCCTCTCAGATCTCCTACAACACCAAAAGAATATGTAATGTATTAGTCAATTAGCACGATGAGGAACTAAAAAAAAAAAAACAATAGTGTATATGAAGTCTCCGAATTGACAAAATGTGAATAAAATCTGTTCTGCACTCTTTCTTTTGTTAAGATACAAACTGTATTGAATGTCATTTTGTATTGTTTACAACATTGTATATAAGCAGGTCTCCTGAACACTCCTCCCAACATCCATTGATTATTTGATTGAGCTTTTTAAGTTTTAGGCAAAAACAACTTTAACTAAAGCAATGTTTTTGTAAGTGCAACAGTTTTGTATACGATATACTGTATTTCTACACTATGCAGCCATTTGATTGCTTTTTATAAGGAACAAACCACAATTTTAGGTAATTATCCACTGAAATCTTAAAGGGTTAGTTCACCCAAAAATGTTATTTCTGTCATTAATTACTCACCCTCATGTCGTCCCAAACCTATAAGACCTTTGTTTGTCTTCGGAACACAAATTAAAATATTTTTGATGAAATCCGAGGATATCTGATATACACATAGGCAGCAACAACATTTGCACCTTTTGAGGTCCAGAAAGGTATTAAAGAAATCGATAAAATAGTCAACGTGACTACAGTGGTTCAACCTTAATATTATGAAGCGACGAGAATACTTTTTGTGTGCAAAAACAAAACAAAAATAATGACTTTATTCAACAAATTCGTCTGTCCCCTGTCATACTGCTACGCTATTTTTGTTGCAGAGCTTCAGTGTTTACATCTGAACGGCGGCTCAGTATTGGCCGGATCTGGTCACGTGAGCAGCACGACGCATGCGTGTGATGCTGACGCAGGAGCCGGCCAATACTGAGCCCGCAAACACTGAAGCTCTGCAACGAATTTGTTGAATAAAGTCATTATTTTTGTTTTGTTTTTGCACACAAAAAGTATTCTCGTCGCTTCATAATATTAAGGTTGAACCACTGTAGGCATGTTGACTATTTTATCGATGTCTTTAATACCTTTCTGGACCTCAAAAGGTGCAAATGTTGTTGCTGCCTATGTGTGGATCAGATACCCTCGGATTTCATCAAAAAAATCTTAATTTGTGTTCTAAAGACAAACAAAGGTCTTACGGGTTTGGGACGACATGAAGGTGAGTACGTAATGACAGAAATTTCATTTTTGGGTGAACTAACCCTTTAACATCTGTCCTTTTTTTTTTTTTGTGACACATTCATCAGAGGTAATGAACTCATTGTGAACAACTAAAGGGTAGGGTAGACAATTTTCTATAAACACTTTTGATATACCGCTTGAAACAAATAAGCCTCAAACAAACAGCGGCCACCTTTTACAGTTCCTCCTGAACCAAAACAATGAGCTTATGCTGCATTCACACCATGCCATAACCATAATTAGGAGATGGCAACCCGTTGACATTCTACTCTGAGCTGTTCAGACATTTTTGCATTTCTATGTCAACACTATCAACGGCGAAATGAATCTGCAGCAGTCAGGTGGTACAAGTAAGAGCTCTGTAATTTATTTACAATCATTATTATTGTAATGTTATGTGCTTTGAGACATGAGGTTATTTAATGCCATCTCTTATGATGTTTTGCAGACTCTGCTGTGCTCGTTCATGTCTTTTGGAGGAGGCATGGCTTTAAATAGTGCTCTGAAGGGAGGGTGGGATCTTATGCTTTCAAAGCTATGTTGATATTGCTAGCCTCTCGGAAACTGCCTACCCTACCTTTAAAATTAGTTTCTCACACAAAGCTATCGTATGTCTTCAAAGACTTGGAATTTAGTCATATTTTATGATACTTCATGGTGCCTTTTGACCTCAGTCTTCATTTATTGTAATTGAATGGAAAAGCTAACTTTTTATGTTCTACAGAAAAATGATATTCATCGGTTTAGAACAGAATAAGTGTATTTTTTTGGTGGAAAATAACTTTTCAGCTAGGTTAGAAGTGTTTTAACAAAACTTGACACCCATCACGATTTAATATGAAAAGAAATAAAAATTCATTTCTATGCAGTTAATGCAAAAGTGTCTGATTTGTAATTGATTAAAATGATGCCAGTCTAAATCTGCAGCAGTTCCACCTGTATAGATCTCCTATACAGCTAGATCTGCTATACACCCCATCAAATTGACGTCAAAAAATTGACGTCAATTTGATGGGGTTTTTTTTCGACATCAGTTGGACATCAGTGTGTGGACATCAAATTGACGTCAAAAAATTGACATCAATTTGATGTGGGGTTTTTTTCAACATTAATTGGACATCATATGGATATCAACAATGTCCAACAGCGTTTTTGAAAATCTACTTACCCCACCTTTCAGTTTTGTATTATTAGAATGGCAGTGGCTAAATGCATTGCATATTGTACTAGGCAGATGTGTATTTTCGTGTGGTTTTTTTATTGTGGCGACTTGCTTGTTGACTTTATCCTTATGGTGTGGCTTACTTGGAAGTAATAATGAGGATTACTGATCTAGGTGGTTATCCATGCCTGTTTAGAGAGCTTTAATTATTTTGTGGTTTGCTACAGTATTTAGTATGAGTGATGGTGGCTGAAAATCTTGTAATTACACTGCACTGCACTGCTAAGGCAAATGCTATTCGTGTATTTGAAGACTGAGCATGCAAGCTCATTGGCTACTAATACAGCAGGAGCCAATCATCTGTGTCCTATAGATAATGATATGATTACGTGCAGTTTAGTTAAGGACCTATTATCCTGCGCATTTAGAATTTCATGACAGAACTTTGTATTTTGTATCAGTTGGACATCAGTGTGTGGCCGTCAAATTGACGTCTAAAAATTGACGTCAATTTGATGGGGGGTTTTTTCGACATCAGTTAAAGACTTAATTCAGACTGCAAATTTAAATGATATATATACTTTTGTGATTGAGTATTGTACTATTTCTGCTCTAAATCCTTCACTAGTTTGAAACTTCACTGAAAACCATACTCATTAAACCATGCAATGGTTTTAACATTTTGCTCCTTTAAAGTGCCACTTTGGTTTATTAGATATGTCTGGAAGCTTCTGATAGATTGTTTTATTTGTGTACATAGACAGGAAAAGTTCATTTCTTCAAGAGCAGACTGTGTGAGGATGGAGTACACATGAGAAGGGAACATAGTTGCCCTGATCTCATCAGTAAGATGCCCATGATGACCACATCAGAGCAAAGCCTTCATGAGAGATGTTCCTCTCTTCTGATCAAAGATGTGAGGGGAAGTTTAGTGAAGCATACTTCACCCAACATGAACAGACCTGAGTGACCCTTTGAGAAAGGCAGCATTGGATCCATTATGATAGGTTTACATCCAGTGTCTTTGGAGTAGATTATTTAGGTAATGGAAGGAAATTGTTGACTATTTCAAGCCAATAGAAGTTTATTACTGCATGACTCACAGTTTATATTACAATGTCTGTGACACTAAGTGTACAAAAAAAAAAAGTAGAAGCCAAAACAAAAACAGATGCTAAAATGTAGTTACAAACGAATGAAATTTTGTTCAGGATGAGACTGTAAATGTCTAATTGTTTCTCAATGTCTTCTGGTACTAAACTAGAGCCTCATCACTCTGGCATTCACTTGAACTTTGACATTTATGAAGTAAAGCAAGCAATTAAATTCTCTTTTCTTTTGGTTTCGTCTATCATGAAAATGTAATCGCATGGAGTGGGTAAGGAAAGCATTTTAATTAAATCTTCTCTTATGTAAGGATGCCTTGGTTCAATCAAGACAACATTCCTCAGCTAATACAATACTAATATAAAAAAAACCATTCAATTATACTTTGTGCATCACTGCCAGTTTTCCAGTTTGTTGTTTAAAAATCAATAGTAATTTTCAGCTGATGATAAACAATCTCATTGCAGAAGGCCATATTTTGATACCGTTTCAAATTAAATTCAAATTCAAAATGATTAATGATTACTGTTGTTCACATCAGAACAAAAACGAATCGGCAAATTTTTTCACAAGGCATTAAAACATGTTTAAAGCTAAACCAATTTCAGGACTTTCAAGAAGGACCTACACCCCCCCCCANCCCCATACCACTGCATGTTAATGGAGGGATGTATGTTGCTATCATCATTAAAGGGATAGTTCACCCAAAAATGAAAATTTGATGTTTATCTGCTTACCCCCAGCGCATCCAAGATGTAGGCGACTTTGTTTCTTCAGTAGAACACAAATGATGATTTTTAACTGCAACCGCTGCCGTCTGTCAGTCAAATAATGCAAGTGAATGGGAACTCTATCAATAAGAGTCGAAAACACTTGCATAGACAAATCCAAATTAAAACCCTGCGACTCGTGACGACACACTGATATCCTAACACACGAAACGATCGGTTTGTGCGAGAAACCGAACAGTATTTATATCATTTTTTTACCTCTAAAACACCACAATGTCCAACTGCGTTCAGCACTTGGTTAGTGAGGTCTGATCGCGCTCTGACAATGGCAGTGATGTCTCGTGCGAGTGAGTGTGAGACATCACTGCCGTTGTCAGAGATAACCCAGGATTATAAAGATAACCCAGGATTTAATTTACCAGGGGTTTAGAATAACCCAGGATTAACTATTTCAAATGTGAAAAGCCCAATTTCATTCCAAACCTGTGAAACTTTCTTTTTTGATTCATTCTGTTCATGCAATTACAATGAATGGGAAGTGTAGTTTTAAAGTTTCAAAAAAAGTGCACAGTAAAACTATCTATATGAACGAATATGAATATTGACACCCTAGTTCATGAGGGAGTTTGTAAACGCATCTTTTTTGAGTTCGATTATTTTAATGAATCACTTAATCCTGTTCCAAAAAAAAATCTGTCTAAATGATTCATTCCTGAATTGGTCTGATCCATTCAACTCACTCAGAGATCCACCCACAGCGGTTCTCAAGTTAAGTGCTAAACTATCAATGAATAATGACCTAAATTTCACATGGATTATTTTTATAAATTTCAGTCTTAAACCATTTTATGGTGATTTTTGATTCCTTTTTGACACTTGAAGTCTTCAGTCCATATTCATTTTAATTGCATATACAGTACATTAATCATTCAGGATTTGTATTTTTGTGCATGCATGGATAACATGAGGGTGAGTAAAAACTGACAGAATTTTCATTTTTGGGTGATCTTGTCCTTTAACATTGGCTGCATTTTTTTTTTTTTTTGCTTCCAGGTCAGATTAGGGTAAACACTTGTGCCGAGGCACACCAGCACATTGGTGCCAAAAACACAGCCTGGCTCATCTCGTTTTCCACAGAGATGGTTTGGCAGAGCTGATGCCACTTTTAATCCTTCTTTGAGTACATTCTTCTGACTGCTAACTTCCCACCCCAGATCAAGTGCTGCACAACTGATAACGTAGAGCCTGAGGTGACTGTTTGCGTGATTCTCCAGTTGCTCTCATGGTTGTTTCATTTTGAAGGCTTGCCAGAACTGGCTGTCTACATTTTGTCAAGGTTTGCATAGCATGTCTGTCCTGAATTTGAGTATGTGATTAAACACTTGTTACAAATGCATATTCTCAAACTAGTCTGTAGTTACCAAGGTAACCAGAATGGATTGGCCCTGATG
>RJVU01044706.1:5016320-5082641 GCA_003731715.1 Anabarilius grahami
TAAATCTTTGTTATTCTTCACTGTTGAAACTGAGCTTTGGCTCCCTCGGGGACCTGAAGGGACGACGGAAAAATTATAAGCAGCGGTATACTTTGGTTCACCCGTTTTTGCTGCACCATCATAGACTCTTGTCTGGCCCCGCGCCCTTCTTGTCATTCCTATTCTGTGCTATCACAAGTAAAACTACCTTACGGCTATGTGACGCCCCACTCACTGAGCTTAAGCCGAGAGTACACACCTGTCTTGCTTCTTTTCTACGCCTAAGCATTCACATGCCATTTTACACAGTTGCGTTTGACAAGTTGTGACACTTTTGTCAAGAGTATTCAGGAAAGGCCTGCTGTATACGTTGGATCTATTTATATGCACGGCACACTGAACGAGTGTGTACATACTTGTTTGGCCCTGGAATAAATAGAGCTATAACAGACACTTCAAGTGTCAGTGCTAAAAATACAAGAGAGGGTTATCTGAGGGTATGAGAGTTGAGGGTTTACCACTAAATGGCTAATATGTGTAAAAGTAAAAAGTAGAAAAAGTAGGGGAAAAGGAGAAGCTTTGTGTGAGAAAAAAAAATTAGAATGTAAAGCATTAATAACCATCTTTACTGGATCTCTATAAAATCTCATCAGAAATATTGATTTTCTGCAATGAGCATGTTTACATGCACATTCTTAACCAGATTATGCTTAATCCGACAATGCATGTGGTCATGTAAACTTGTTAACCCGTTTTCCTTTATTGGAGTAAGGTTATAAACAGCTTAAACTGATCAACACAGCTAGATTTTTGCACCTTACCACGAGTTAACATACAGTACCTGTCAAAAGTATGGAAGCAATTTCTTTTATGTTTTTGAAAGAAGTATCTTATGCTCACCAAGGCTGCATTTATTTAATAAAAAGTACAGTAAAACAGTAATATCGTGAAATATTATTACAAATTAAAAGAACTGTTTTCTTTTTGGATATGTTTAAAGTAATTTATTTCTGTGTGTCAGGGTTATGTTTAGTTTCATTGTGTTTTAGTTTGTGTTTCCCAGTTTCCTGATTTCCTGTGGTTTTATTCCTTGATAATTTCCTAGGTTTCTGATTAATTACACCTGCGTATCATTTAGCTCCCATGTTTGGTTCTTGGAATATATCGGGCCCATTTCAATAAGGAGGTTCAACCAACTCTGAGTTGAAACTTGAACTCTGAGTTGACTTACTCTGAGATGGGAAACTCTGAGTTTTCAGTTTCAGAACAGCTGAATTGAGTTAGATCAGTCGACTCTGAGTAGGTTGACTCGGAGTTAAGCGCGTGCACCACGACTATGAAAAGCCATCATCTATGGAGCTCCGATATTACGATTCACCATGGCAATAGCACATGACAAAATGACATCCGCATACTTCTCAGTCAATGCAAGTTTAATTCTTATCACTGTTATAATATCAAAGGTGAAAACTGGTAGAATAGTAAGTTATTGAACTAATATTTATTTTCATGGTATCCCACATGCAAAAAAAGAAGAAGAAAAAAATAATGCAGGATGCAATAATAAGAGTGTAAATGATTTTATCGTTATTAAACACTCGTTAGGCAATTTACTTCCACTTTTAGAAAATTTTCTTCATTTTTATTAAAAAATAAATGCCTTTCTGATGTGATATGTGATGGGAAAAGGGAAAATAGCGATCTCGGCAAAAGGCGGATTCTAACCCAGTCAATCACATCACAAGTTAATTCTCCGCACCCAACACACTATTGCCTACACCACTGCAACCACTAGAACATGCGTTCATTTTAACCAGGTATTACATTGGTGGGCGGAGCTACTGTAAATTTGCACTTAGTAATACCCAGGTCAAAAAAAGTATACTTGAGTGCATTAAAAAAATACTTAAATACAAGCAAGTACATTTGTAGTACATTCTTTATTTTGGTGCTAAATAAAAGTGTCAAAGTTATACACTATAAATACACTAATTCAATGTATATTTGTACTTCAGTAATACTTCACTGCACTTGGAAAAGTATACTAAATACCACTACTACTTAAATAGATTTTTAGTGCAATGAAATAAAGTATACTACCACAAAAATATACAGATGAGTTTTATTAGTGTATTTGTTATACGTGTGCTTTCAATGCTTTAAAATTAGTTCAATCTTAGTAGACTTTTATATAATAATCCTAAATTTAAATGACATTGATTTTCTTACAAATATATTACTAATGTACTAGTTATAAGTACATTTTCCCCCAGGTGAAAAAAGTGCAGTAGAATACACTTTATTTTAGTACACAGTACACTTCCATAATGTATTTAAAGTGCTCTATTTCTGTGCACTTATTTTGTACTTAATATACTAAAATCTGTACTTTAGTACTTCTTAAGGTAATCTTAAGAACATCTCAACTGTGCTATTTTGAGACACCATGAATTTGAACTAAAATGTGCTTTTAACATAATATCTCTGTATAAAAAAAACATTTAGTTACCACTTGTAGTACACTTGAACCCATCTTTCATACACCTTTAAATGTACTCAGAAGACATAGGAAATACACTTATGAATTATTTAAAATATAAGAATAATATATGATAAATATATACAAAATGTATTCGTAATGTTGTAGGAAATAAATTATAAATAAATTTTGTATTCCTTATATATCAATCTTATATTTGAAATACATCATAAGTCTATTTTAAAAGTGTTTGAAAGATGGGTTTAAGTGTATTACAAGTGGTAACTAAATACATTTTTTTTTTAATAAAGAGATATGTTAAAAGCACATTTTAGTTCAAATTCATGGTGTCCCAAAATAGCACAGTTAAGTACACTTAGATGTTCTTAAGATTACCTTAAGAAGTACTAAAGTACAGCTTTTAGTATATTAAGTACAAAATAAGTGCACAGAAATAGAGCACTTTAAGTACATTTTGGAAGTGTACTGTGTACTAAAATAAAGTGTATTTTTCACCTGGGTAGACACTCTGACACTTTCCGTTTGCATTAAGATTATTTTTATTACCACACTGGCAGATATTGATAATTTTACTTAAGTAAAATGCACTTAATTTAGATCCCCCAGGAAACAAGACTAAATATCTTATATAATTTTCTTATATAGAAAATCCATCTTGATTTAAGAATTTTGAGATATTTGTACTTGAAATAGGATGAAAAATAAATTTTTGCAGTGTGAAAGAATGAGTTAACTATTTAAACATCACTTCCATATTAAAAAGGGGGAGGAGACCGAAGGAAACTCTAGGTTTACCAAAGAAAACCTGCTCCCGACCAGGTTAGGTTCACAGAGTAAGTTACCATGGTAACTGACTCTGAGTAGAAGTTACCTCTCTTTCAGAAACGGGCTTCACTTACCCTGCTTTCTCGGGTTTGACATACCTCCCATTCTGAAACAGAAAACCCAGAGTTTCCCTCATTTCAGGGTTAACATACTCAGAGTTTTCACTTAACCTCCTTTCTGAAACGGGCCCCAGGGCTGCACGATTAATCAAAAATAAACCACACACTATAGGCCCTTTTCACAATGACGTCAGTTAACTTCCGCCTATCCGCAAAGCAGTGGATCTGTAGTTCCGTCTTACCTTCGCGCTGGCGACTTCTCGGGAAAAATGCTTTAATAACTTTAAATGCAAACTGTTTATGTCAAGAATTTACACAGTCGGGTTCTTTTGGTAACGTTATTTATTATTTCCTTTCTGTAACTGCCTTGCTTAGGGTTTCTGCGAGCATAAACTTTAGCAATGTTGTGTCCTTGAATTGAGTTTTATCAAAACAATTGTGTGTCCACACAAATCTGTTAGCCTATTTGGAATAACAAGAATATTATCTTTAAAAACAAATCTTTATTTTTAGAAATTGGTAGGCTATGATAACGGTATTTTTCTTGTGAGATTTATTTACGAGTAATGGACACCTGAAAGTAGCACATCCACATATAATACTCCGAAGAATTAATGGTGTGAAGATTTTAGATCATTTTACATCATACCAGTTTAAACTGAACTGGTGCAATAGACTGTATCATTTGTAAGAAGTGTATTGAAAATACAAAACGGAAGTATGTATTCATTTGATGTTATTCCCTGGAGAAATAATTTGATTTAATTCATTTAATGCTGCTGTAACAATGAGTACTGTTGTAAATCCTCTGTTTTTTTACTATAGTACTATGTACAGGAGTCAGTTTTTACAATATTAACTTCATGTAGAAATAGTATTATATTAAACACAATTTTTATTATTATGTATGTCATATTTATCTAAATAAAACTGAAAAAATAGACTTTTGATCTTTATTGTACATTCAGGCACTGCAATAAGTATAGCCTACATTAAGCATTGAATGAAAAGTTGTTTTTTTTTTCTGCATGTAAATGTCAGAAACGTGCATTTATTTCACAAATACTGACAAATACATATAAACAGCTTCATCTGCAATAAAGACAGCAAAGTTTGCAAGTTACTACAGGCAGCAGAAAGTGTACGGCTTCAGTGCTCCGTATTCAACTCCTCCTCCGACTTCAAGCAGTAAATCTCGCCGATCGGTAATTTCGTTTGAGATCTGCCAAACACCTCGCCTTGAATTTACATGTAATTAGGCGACTACAGTTCAATGGTTTTTTTCATGCGCAGCTTGTTAGTGAAGTCCGGTTAAATGCCGCTCCATCTGAAAGCCAGAGGGCGCTCTTGTGCAGAAACTCCAAATATGCCCCACAGAAGAAAGATAATGCACATAGTTCCAGGAAATGCCTATGGACATCACATTTTCGCCTTAGCTGAATAAAGAGAAGATTGAAACGCTTTGATTAAACATGACTAATAAACACACGACTACGACAATATGGTTTATCTGAGTTCTTCAAGCCTTCTTGGGTATTTTCATGACAATAAAGTATATTTATAATGCAATGCTATTCAACATAGCCTTTATCACTGTATAGAATACTATGAAATAATATTCTTTTATGCCTTGATCTGTGTAAGAAGCCAAATCATCAGAAGGATGTTATTTCAAACACTCGACTGACATTATGAAGTGAGTTTGGAGTAAAAATATGTTATTAAATGTTGTATTTTGTTGGACAAGAGGTTCATAAATGCTTCTCATGTTTGGAAAGATGTTTGACGCATGTTGCTTTTTCAAATGCATGTCATAAGCGACTCAAACTCGCAATGCTTTCGGATGTAGTAGCATTTACTACTGATCACGGAGCTGTGCTTCACGGACAAGCTGCTCCTTTGCGATTTCATAATCTCACTAAGCAAAATGGTTTAAGCGCGATTTTGGGTTAATTATGATTAATCGTTCAGCCTTTATATATATTCGCTCTGTTTTGTTCAGTTCATTGTCCGGTATCGTCAGTGTTATACATGGTTGTTATTGTTTCCTCCTGCATTCTCCTGAGTTTTCTGTTTAGATTTAATAAAGGTGTTTTTTTAATCTACCCCTTTCATTGTGCTCTTCACTGCAACAACCCATTCGTGACAGAACACCAGACCTAAGAAGAGATTTTTTGTTTCTGCTACGTTTTTCTTTCTTTTCCTCTCCCCCTGCTCTGCCTCGAGCACAAGGACGGTTCCCTGGAGGACCACACAAGAGGTTTTTTGGACTTGGTGTGCCTAACTCACTATCCAGACCAAGGCACGCCTCCCAGGGAACGGTCCTCAAGAGGATTTCACCACTTTTCTGGAGCGGGTGCTGGTGAATAGTGGATTGTGTTCTCTATTGGCAGAGCGGAGGACTTCACCAGCCCTACTCCAGACCCAGAGCCCAGCCATCACCCTGCTGCACGGACATGACGCCAGAGCCCACCTCAGACAGAGGACTAGAGTCTCCCACGATCACAGCGCTAGCAGTCAGGACTGAGCCAAGGATCGTCCTAGAGCACGAGCCTGACGGATCATCTGACCATGTGTGTGAGCCGGCAACATTATGTGCCACCGTGGGATTACCTGTGAAATTTGAGGGAATGGAGGAAGACCCTGCATATTATTATGATGATTTGGAAGAAAATGTTTTTATTAATCTCCCGCCCCTGCTGGTTCCACCCAGCTCAAAGTCTCCTGTTCACCCTCTGTTTCTGCACAGCTCAAACTCTGTTGTTCTGCTGGTTCCGCCTAGCTTGAAGTCTCCTTTGTCTCCAGAGTTCCCACCCAGCCCACTTCTCCCGCCTCCTCTTTCAGAATAAGCCAGTTCCTCAGCCCCGCTTTCACTGGTTCCCTCCAGCCCCTCGGCTCCTCCTCTGACACCACTCACTCTATTGTATGGATTTACTTCAGGTCTTCCTGTCTCCAGCTCCGTCCGTCCATCAATCTCATCACTCCACCTCGGCCCGTTGACCTGACGGCTCCACCTTGGCTCTTCCCTCCCTTGGCTCCATCTCCGTTCATCGTCTCCCTGGTGTCGACAGCCAAATCTCCACCATGGCTCCTCCCTCCCTTGACTCCACCGTGGCCCATCGTCCTGGCTGTGCTCTGGGTCCCCGCCTGGCTCCTCCTGCTCCTGGCTCCTCCCTTCCTCCACTCCCTCTGGGCTGTTCTGCCAGCTCCTACTTGGTTACTTCCCTCTCCAGCTCCACATCCACCAACAGAATAATGACATCAATAATACTAAATGTAATTGTTTCTTGTGCAATTTGTAAGTGTCCCAAATTTAAGTAAATGCATCTTCACAAAATATAGTATTCAGTTTGTGTGGGGTACTTATAAGTATTATTAATGTTTTTTTTTCTTTTTTTCTTTTTGGACAATGAGCCTTTGGTCACCAAACAACTTGAATTTTTGCACTGCTGGATGACTGCTGGATGCAGCTGGATGACTGCTGTTATGACATTCTAGTGTTATTCAGATGAATCTGTTTGACTGAGATTGTGTTCTTTGCTTTGTCTGTCATTATTAAGTTATTTAACTGAATTCAATAAATGTATCTAGAATTTTTCATTTAGTATTATACATTGACACATTTTTCAAAATGAATCATTTGAAATTATGTATTTTTATATTCTGCAGATTGGCATAATTTCACTCTGGAGGGCTTCATTGGTCTGTTTTCACGATTTTCAATTTTGTGCTATAACTACTAAGTTGGCAAATATTTGCATTTATTTCCCCTAATAATATATTGGATGATGCTTCATTCTCTTGTACATGTTCAAATCATCTCTAAATATGTTACAATTTGGCAAATGCCCTCTGTTCTTAAGGGGGCATCATCCCCTATATTTCATATTATCGTAGCTAATACTAGGGACATGTTGCCTGTCTAGTTGAGATTTTGAGTTGTGAAATAACTTGTGGTGGCAGTATGTTTTATTGCTCTGGCTCAGGAGGCTGGTGAGAACATCTGCCTAATTGTTTTGTGTCATTGCAGGGCCCCATCGCATGCTCATTGTAGAATTAGCTGTGACAGTGTTTGCTCTGAGAGATACTGACATGTTGGCTCTCGCTCTGCACACCTCAGTATGCGGGCCCCGCTATCACCTCGGGTGGCCTAGTGCGTGCTGGCTGAATCTCCTGACACAACACAGAGCCACTGGTTTCATTCAGATATACATTAGCTTTGGCCCGTGAGGCATCTTGTGTCTCATAAACTTCTCATTAAGGGTTTATTTTGCTGGCTGGGCTGCCGAAGAGGGCCGGGGTTGTGGCAATGCCCACCAGAGCATGCTCTACACCAGAGATTCACAGGAGTATGTGAGACATAAAAGCCACTCTTTCTTCTTCTGGCTTGCAGCAAGCATTAGCTGCTTCAGTGCCACAGGTTCACTGAACCATAGGTGCATTCTGTGTAATTCACGCAATGCCATCTGAACATGACGATAGTGGTGGAAGTCACTCTAGATGAAAGCTGCAATGCCATATAATTCTTAAGCCTGTTTCAGACCATACAATGATGCATTTTGTACCAGGCATGGAAATAGGAAGCACTGTGGGATGGTTGATTTGTGGGCCAGCTGTCGAAACCAAATGTATATGTACAACATAAAGACATAATTATTTAATAAGTGAATATCTATTAGTATTGTCTTTACTGTACTGTATGTTCTTTGCAAGGTAATTATAGTCTTGATATTTTTAAGTTAGTTTTTATTTCTATTTTCAATTTGTTTAATTTAGTTAGCTAGTGATTGTTTTTGTCAGTTTAGTTTAAGTTTTAGTTTTTTTTAGATTTCAGTTAATAGTCTTGTCAAAATGAATGTGGTAACTTGTCTTTTAAAAATGTTTGTCTGCATTTTAATTTCTTAGCACAGGCTAGTGTGATTTAGTGTATTAGTGCCACTTTTATTTTAGTTGGAATTTATTTTAAAGTTTTTAATGTTGTTTGTATGTCTATGTGGTGTTTTTAATATGCTTTAAGACAAACCATGTGCAAATTCAAAGTCAAAACCATTGCCGAGTGTTTTCTCTTTAAAACTGCTGTGATCTAAAGACAGTTTTAAAAATGTGGTTTGAAATCACTGGTGTTTCTTACGTCACAAACTACCTTGTACCCATTAATGTCAACTCGCCGGTGGGCTTTAGCATATCAAGCAGTCTCTGAAGCAGGAGAATCTCGAGAAGCCAGGTTATCCCAGGGTAGATACAGCAATATAGCAGGTGTATGATGTATATTATGATGTTATGATGAACTTTCTCCACTGACGTTCTGAGTTTAAAGCATTTCTAAGGATACTGGTTGTTAGAAGGCAGCTGTCTGAGATAGCAAACAGGAACATGGTTTGTGTAACATTAGTAATACAATATAGCTGTTTGATAACATAGTCAAGCAAAAGGCTAATCATATTAATTGTAGTTGTGTCCAACGTTGTTAAAAATGTGCAAAAAATGTGCAGCGTTTACCTCAGTATGTTGACCGAGTGGATCTCTGAGCTTGTGCGAGTGTGTGGAGGCGGGGCTACTTAGCATATTCATATATCCGCGTATACTAAATGAAGCAAGGGTTTAGAGTTACATTCAAGCTATTAAGGCATAAAGAATTTATTTTTTCCACAGGAAAAAACATTTAAATGTAATTTTGATGATTTTAAAGGTATACAATTATTGACTACAGTGGGACTTTAATTTAGCTTCAGTTTTTCCCCAGTTATTAGTTTTTATTTTCATTTTCTAATGCTTTGAAGGTAATTACTTATATACATTACTATATATACATTTAAATGTGTAATATTCCACACTATTTCTAGGTCACTAATTAAATAAGCAAAGTTGTGACACTGACTTTTTCAAAAATATGTATTTTTTATTATTATTGTTTTGTGTGTGGACTGAAGCAGTGTTCAGCCTAGGGTAGGTCTTGAAGAGGTTAGTCTTGTTAGCTGTTTTCACAGTAGTTGAAACTTGGTTCCACCTCTGAGTTGGAGTATAAGGACTGAGAAGTTGCAACATCTGGACAAGCAGGAGCCCATGTAGAGAGAAGAGGGGAGTAGCTGATCATCATAGTGCCCGGGTTGGAGTGTTCAAAACAGCATGGAGGATTGCCGGAGGGGAAGATGCTTGCTTTACACAGAAACATACTGGGGGGAAAAAAAGCCTCATATTTGTTTTACACACTGCCTTTTTAGAAATGCCTCATTTGATTCACTCATCTACCAAGTTTGTTCTTTGTGTATTAGTGTCAACCTGAAGCTGAAGTGGAAAGGTTTTTTTTTAATTACTGTTGTTTCTCACAGAATTGTGCTTAACCTGAAATGACAAAAATACCAACCCTTCCCTCAAAGACAAAATTGAGATTGACAGAAGCAATTATACATTGACTGACTGTAATATGTTGCACTCGCACAACAAGACAAACTCAATTAACTCACGCTATTATATTGTTTCTCTCTACGCAAAAACAACCGTTAACCACATCCTCCCCTTTTGGCTTCAATAACAATAAGGAAAAGGAGAGGGAGATGTTCATATCTCCTTATCTTATCATATGCCTTTCAGCCTGGGAGGCAGGAATGCATGGCTTAACCGTAAAAGGGGGTCAGAATGTATAAAAGATGAGGATATGGGTCATTTAAAGTGACTATCACTGGCTCTGCACACTATCTCCACTTATGAAATCCATTCATGTAGATAAAGTACGGTGGCCTCTGGAGAGTAAGGGACATTCGGCTGCCAGCGCAGTTCCTCTGAAGTCCCACAATGCATCTGCACTCTGAAAATTGACATCTCTCTTTGACCATATTTAAGTTAGAAAATTGGTTGCAAAGTGGATAAAATTGCACTTATTAGTAACAAATCCCTCAACAAAACCGCAGTGCGGTCTTTGGAATTTTTCATTTGATAAGCACTTGCGCAGATAAAGCACTAGACGTAGATCTTTCTGTTAGCAACTATCAAATATTTGGTTTACAACATAGACTTTTTGTACTAAGATTTAACTGGATAGTACACATCGATTCGACGGCGGTGGCCCCCCGCTACGCGCAACTTCACGCTAAGTGGCGATTATCGTTTGTTTTCCAGCGGGTCTGTGAGAGAGAGAGATGGAGCTCTAATGTTCTCTTCCAGGAGAGCAGTGACTTCAAACTTCAGTAATTTACTAATGGCTCCAAATGAACCGTTCTTCTCTAGGCAAAGACATTAGGCTTGTCTGGTTGGTGTGCCCCACTCCCCATGGTGAAGAAGACCTTCTGTCACTCTCTCAAGTGCTGGTCCTTCCTGTGAAGAGCCCCTGAGCCACACACAAACCTGCTTAATGATCTCGGCAAGCACTCCTGGTACCTTAATTGGTCCATAGCACATATTTCCCTTAATAGAGAATTTGTGAATAGACCCTTCACTCCTCAAGGGCAGGTTTGGAGTGTTTAACACTCTAGAAAGTGATTAATCTTTGCATCTGTTTAAGAGGAGAGCGAGCTCAATGGGAAGCCCTTTATAGATGTCTGCTCTCTAGAGGACAGCCCAGTTTGATTGAGACATCAGTTTTAAAATTGTGGTGTATCTTAATATTCAACAATGTGATTGGTGTATTAATGTGCTGAGAGTGTTATTCTGGAAGGATTAGCCTATACCTGCACACACTTTTGTCTTTGCTGTTCTGGTGGGTAAATTGAGGTGCATTATTATGAGATGCAGTCATATTAAATATGACTGCATTATTCTCAGCTTTGGGTTCGATTTGTTATTTGTTTGACTGTTGTATTTGACCATTTAATTGAACTTTAACTGCTTAACATCCTTGAAATCAGCAAAAGAAGAAAACAAAAATTGGTAACACTTTATTTTAATGTGTTCTTGTTACGCGTTACATGTATTCACTAGTAATAACCATAAATTAGGCATAATTACATGCAACTAACCCTAAACCAAACCCTAATCCTACCCTAACCCTAAAGTAAGTACATGTACTTAATTAATATTGCTCAGTACTTATATGTATTACACAGTAATAGGGACAAAAAGGTACTTGTGCTGTGGTGCGAGTTCAATTCCAGCTTACAACTTTTTCCAGATAATTGTTTTCCTCCATCATTTATTGCCCTCTAAACTTTTATCTTTCATAAAGTTGCAAAAAGGGCAACTTTAATTCTTTTGTGTAACAGAAAAATAGATGATTTTTAGGGCCCGAGCACCATTGGTGTGAGGACCCTATTGTAATTGCTCGGTCAATTCTTCTTCTTCTCAGTAATGAATCGCATGAAACTTTGCACACGTGTCAGAAGTGGTGAAAATGTATGTCTGATATGGGTTTCAAAATTAGGTGTGGCAAAAATGGCGCCCTTCATGCTACGTTTCACGTACAAGTATGAAATTCGGTAGAGACATGTAACAGCCCAATACCTACAAAAAAGGAAAAACCAACAGGAAGTGAGATATTTTGAATTTTCTTTGCAAAATTGTTGCAGTTTTTGCCATTTCCAGACATTGTACTTTAACGAACTCATCAGAGAGCTTTAATCAGATCAACATCATATTTGGTCAGTCTAATCTTAAGGCCTTAGTGATGTTAAATGGCAAAGATCTTGAGTTTTCGCCAAAGGGGCGTGTCCGTGGCGGCCTGACAAAGTCTGATGTTTCGCCATGAAACAGGAAGTTGTAAATCAGGCATACAATGTCCAACCTGCTCCAAACCTCACGTGTCCTAGCCTGAAGACATCTACTTGACAATATTCAGTTATAGTAATAGCGCCACCTACTTGCAACAGGAAGTGTCGTGTTTAAGACTGTGATGCACTACTATAAACATAAAATATGCAATTGAGTACTAAACATGCTACAAAAATTCTAAAACATGCTAGCAACACTTAGCTGAGTGCTAAAGCATGCTATTATCGTCATGAAACAGGAAGTTGTTGTAACTCAAGCATACAATGTCCAATCTGCCCCAAACTTTACATGTTTGACAAGTGCTCTGGCCTGAAGACATCTACATGCCAACATTTAGTTATAGTCATATCACCACCAGCTGGTAGCAGGAAGTGTGGCAAATACAAATGACTGATGTAGTCCTTCTATATTTATATTCTTAAAAGCATATTGCCTATTGTGCTCTGTTTTCCTAAAGCCACCAGGTGGCGGTGGCACGCGTGCGAGGGCCCTTTCATTGCTGCTTGCAGCTTTGATTTTTATTATTATTAATATTGTTAATGTGCCAGTCGCTGTTTTCCATGAAATTGTAATGAATGATGACTGAAGCTTTCAAGCTTCAAAAATGTCGTAAAACTATCAGCTAAATCAGCCCATACTACTACTATTTTCTAAGTTTTCTGAGGCCATACAGTAGCTTTGGGTGAAGAAAATAAAAAAAAGAAAGGTAAAATGGTAAAAATCTGATGAGAAAAGTAAATGAATTGTGTTGTTTTGACTATTTTTGTTAACCAGATCAACTAATTTATTGAAATGATCTGACTCAAAAGAAGTCATGGGATTAAAATGGCCAAATTATAGACATTTAATTTTTCAGTGACCCTAACCCTAATTGTTTATGTTTTGATAAGTCTATGCAATGTCTGTACGTGTGTGTACGTTTAATTATATGACTGTTATGTGCATAATACACAAAGCATCAACAACATTTTAACCTTATAAAGTCTTTGAATGGTTAATGAAATTAATGTTTTTGTTGAGAAATCAACAAATATGGTTAAAGAAACCTGATTTATTTTAATGAGGAGCTTGTTCCTTAGTTCTGACTCATTTCAAGAACGGGAATGACAAATGTCAGAAAACATTTATGCTAAGCATCTGCTTTGGACCAACAGTCAGGCTGCAGGCAAAAATTAAGGAACCAGATATATAAATAAATAAGCTGTAATGGTCAGAGGGCATATGGAAAGTCATTGGGAAGACACTGTTGACTGAGCAGGAGGTTGCGTTGCCAGGGAACGTCACTTGACAGCCCGGGGTGATGTCAGCTGTCAGTTTATTCAGACTGTGCTGTGCTGTGCACATGTCCACAAGGTTGATTGTCAAAAATAAAAAAAATAACATTATCGGGTCAAGGAGTAACTTTAATTGAAATGTTTTGTCTCCAGTAACCGTGCAGGCACCCTACGTTTGTGTGTGAGTGTTTATATTATATTATATTATATTATATTATATTATATTATATTATATTATATTATATTAATTTCTCCCATTAATTTCAGACTGTATTTTGCCTTAACATTGCATGGATTTTGTTTTATTTATGTTGAATATACGTACTATTGAGATATGCTCATGTTAAACATGGCCAATTTGTCTGTAAAGAGGAACTGACCTAAACCATGAATTTTCAGACCTTATATTAAGCATGAAAAACAATACTATCCACTATTGCTTGAGGAGCCTCTACAAAGGTCCATTGTGCACAAGGGTGTTTTCATGCGTTAAGCTGAATGGCAGTATGAAATCAATGGGTAAGCAGCATATAAGGCATTCACAGTGTTTTTGTCAGATCAGAAGCGTCACTTTCAGAGACACTGGGCCACTTATCTTTTACACATCATAAAACCAGCTGCAGTGAATAGAGCCCATTCAGCACTCAGTACTTCATCCAACACAATGAGACTTTGTAAGAGGAGAGCTGTAAATTGGAACTTCTAGAGATGCTTTTCAAGCACCGTTACCACTGCAAATGAAGGCTTTTAGATTTTTTTTAACTCAGTTTTTAGGCACCTCTGGTAGCCTCTGTTTTTTCTGTTTTGCATTATGAAATGAAAATGTCCACTCAGTGTAAAATAAAAAGTAGACAAGACGTTTTTAGATGAAATATTTGACACACTTCCAAATTTATGACAGATGTATAAATGATTGTCTGTTTTTTCTTTTGCAGCTAATGAGAAGATGTGATAATATTGCAGTAAACAAATGACAGACCTATTTCACATCCAATCCATTATGAAAAGAAAAAAATCCTTAGTATGAAGAAAGGATGAAAAAGGTAGTGAAGGTCACTAAACCAAAATATAAATATTGAATTTCTTGCAAGATTGATCAATGTGCAAGATGTTTTTTTTTTCTCCTTTCTTTGTTGTTCCAAACCAGTGATGTTATTTTCTCTGAAACACAAAAAGAGAATTTTTAAGCCTATGCTGTATGTTGTTGGATATTGGTATCATCTATCTATCTATCTATCTATCTATCTATCTGTCTGTCTACCCAGGTGAAAAAAAAAGTACACTTTCAAAATGTACTTAAAGTGCTATATTTTGGTGCACTAACTTTAATATACTAAAAAATCTTCTTTAGTACTTATTAAGATAATCTTAACTAAAACATGCTTTTAACATACTATCTCTATATTAAAAAATGTATTTTGTTACCATTTTACACTTGAACCCATCTTTCATACACAGTGTACTAAAAGTTGTAACTAAATACATTTTTTAAATACAGAGATAGTATGTTAAAAGCATGATTCATGGTGTCTCAAAATAGAGTACACTTAGATGTTTTTAAGATCATCTTAAGAAGTACTAAAGAAGAATTTTTAGTATAATAATGAATTAGTATTAAAATTATTGCGCCAAAATAGAGCGCTTTAAGTACATTATGGAAGTGTTCTTTTTTTTTTTTTACCTGGGTATCTGGCTGTCTGTCATAGTACAAGTCACATGGACAATTTTTATATTGCTTTTTTGGAGCTTGATATCTTGTGGGGAAAATGCATGAAGAAATTATTCAGAATTCTCTTTTGTGTTCCACAGAAGAAGAAAAAAAAACAGCATATCCTATATTTGGAGTGTGTGAGGGTAAGTAAATAATGACAGAACTTTGATTTACCTATCTCTTTAAGGTGTGTATTTATTGGTCTATATTTAGCTTAATCAGTGGTGAAAGGGACAGGAAAGACAAAGACAGGAAGACAGTGAGTAAAAAGGAGAATCTGAAGGAGGGGGAGAGCAGACAGAGGGGCTGTTAGGTGGGTGATATCAGGTACCTGGCTTCTCCCTTTTCTCAGCAGTATCAATCTGTTAGGGCAGCTTGGGGGGATCAGCTGGCTCTCCGCACCGTCTGCACGGCGAGACCGTCTTAATACACGCTGGGCTGGGACATAACTTATCATAGTGATGTTAGAAGTCAAGATAAGGGTCCTCAAAACAACTGTGTCTTACTGATAAGCCAGCCAATCCATTTCAAGGAAATTTCAATCATTCCACAGATGCATGCAGAGCAACAGACATGCTGGGCTCAAGGAATTAGACCCATGCCAACAAAAAAAAATAATTCGGAACGTAATCCACGTGTCTGGTTTTTAATAAATTACTTAATGCATGTTGGCCTCAGATTAACACTGTATGCAAAATGTATAAAAAATGTTCCTTTGAAAAGCCGCAGCATTTGAGCCAGACACTACAGGGCGAACGCCAGAGTCTTGCGCAGACGCGAGAAGCCCGTGATCTTTTGACAGCGTTCTCTACCTGATGACATTCTCCAGAGGGCTATCCGTACTCCCAGACCATCTGTGAATGCAGTAAGTGAAACCACCTAAGGCTCTGTATTAGCATTGCAGCGTTCCTCTCTCCTGTCTCTTCCTGAGACACATCTTCCACACTCGTATTCATCACCATTCACTGGCTTGTCCAGGCTTACATGCCCTGGGCATACAAAAGCCTGCTGTCACCTTCCTTCCAGCTCAAGCACCTTTACCTATTCAAATAAGAAAAAATAAACAGATAAATAAATCGTTTATTCCCTGAAGGGATGAATGCAATGTTTGATGCACTTCAAAAGACTTCCACTGATGTGCATTCAGAGGAGTTAATCAAAACGAATTATCCATGTGATAAACAGCCATGTGCTTTGGAACACAATCAACCAATAAGACTGCACTGGCGTGGATTGAATTTATCAGCCGTCACAGTTCTGTTTCTTAAATTCGTCATTGATTGAGGTTGTGTTTTTCTAAACAATGCAAATAATGCACTGAATATGTATGAACATAACGGCATAAAATATGATGTGTTTGAAAAGCAAGGAATTTGCGGACAGGAGCAATCAGTCACATCCGCAAATGGTTTATTTCTGATGCCGTCTTAAACTTTAAGCTTTCCATCGTTTTATCATTTTAAATCAAAATGACTTTCAATACACATGAGGGGGTTCAGGGAAAAAAAATCTAAATAAATAAATCAAAGTGCATTCACCCCCCTCCTCTGCTCAGTATGTATTGGCAGTGACAGGGGGTCATACAATATTCCAGCTCTAAATCTGCTGACATAAGAGCGGTATAAATCAAAGACATTATTGCACCTTAGTGCCCAAGGCTCCGAGGCATTTCTCATTCTCAAGGCCAGAGAGAGCCAAAAGACCATTTGCACATTCAAAGCTGATGAGAGTGGACAGAACAAAAGACCAGGCTTTTTAATAAGGAAACAAATAGGATTTTTATCAGCTCGGAGTGTCAGATGAACTGAGTTTGTGGATAAAAATGGAGCTGTTCTGGCAGTATAACAACCGGAGTCCTCGCAGTCACACTGGCTTGAGAGAGTAATGTATACGCTATTGTAAATCTATTGCTGACTCCTCTGACATTTCCAGTCTTTGATATATGGCGGATAGAAATTTCATCATTTGATTTATGATAAATTATTCTAAGATCTCATCGAGTTAGTGACGCTTCATTCTGTCAATTTATTTTTATTTTATGAATCTTTTTTATGAAGTTGTTACTGATTTAGAGCACAAGAAGATGAAACATGCTGCCTAATTTGTAGTATTTTCACTTCATCTTTCCAACAGCACCTGATTTCACATATTTCCCAACTATTGATTCTGTATTTTCCAGCATTTACTCTGATACCTCATTATAAACCTTTGCACTTGTATCAAAAATTCCCTGCGGAGAGGAAACTCACTTATTTGAGACCCTGGGCTGTTGAAAAGTATATATTTGGTCATCAGATGTTCAGAACAGGAAAAAGTGCACAAAAGCCAAGGTCGTAAACACAATGTGTTTCCTTTCCCCAGGTAACAATTATTTCATTTTTGCCTCATCCGTTCAACCGTTTCCGTAAATGCCATCATAGCAAAAAATCTGTGTGACTTTAATCTTAATACCACTGTATCTGCAGTCTGTCCCCTTAATGATAATGCTAGAATCGTTTGAGCACATTTTACTAATTATTAATTGCTAGATCTCTGGATGTGTTTGTGCAGCAAGAAAGTGAACGGTAATCTGAAGGATAAAAAATGTTTAAACTCATATATATATAAAAAAGCCTTTCATACATGAACAATACATCCTGTTCTCTCAGTTACATGAACTAAAATCATGTGTAGGTGCCGAACTGCATGAACAGAGGTAACCGCCATTATCCTTCCAACCCATATGTAACAAAATAACAGGTCTGAGTAATTGCCAAGTCTTTTTCCTCACCAACTTTATCCTTAGGAGTGAATTTCATTATCTCCAAAGCACGACTTCATGTGGGGAATCAGCGTGTAACCAACTGTGACTGCTGTGTGCCTGGCACCCCCGTGAAGGCCCATCAGATAACTCCAAATACAGTTTCTTTCTTGGCCCGATAAGAGCACAAGCACACAGCTATGAAATAAACGGCTGGCCATGGGCCGACTGGGAGCTGGGCTTGGGGGTACTGCAGAGGAGATGCTGCAGGTCACGATTGAGATCAGGACAGGACGAGGGAGAAATTGCTGATGATTTAAGATAATGCAGCACTGATGGGAGCAGAGACGGCCATACTCATCACTCTCAGCTGATACTGGGCGGGGGAGACCTTACAGGAACGGACACTGTTTCCATGTGACAGGTAGAAGGTGGGTTTCCTGAGGTTTACAGTGTAAACACTGAGTTTTCTCCCTGGCTTATGGCAGATAATTGAGTTTTACTGATGGCCTTCTAGATTTTGGTCATGATTAAATAGGACAGTTTCCACTGGCTTCAAATTAGAACATGAACATGGCACAAGTGCGTACGGCGTATTTTCACAAGACATTACTTTCAGCCTGTGAGTCTAATAGTCAAGTGGGTACAACAAATGGAGTGTAAATATATTCATGGGCATGCATGTGAGCATGTGTATCTTCAGCCAGTTATGGGTGTCTCTTTCATTTAATAAACCTACATAGAAAAAAACGGCAAGCAGAAAGAGAGAATTTGTTATTTGCTCATGCTTTAGCTATAATGTATTCATACATTATATTCATTCGTAGATCACTGACCCATAGGAGTGTGCACAATAAATAAAAGGAGAAAAAACCTATAAAGTTTTAATTTAATGAAATTAAAAATGTCATGTGATGCAACCCTCAAGTAAAATAATAATAATAACATATTGTTTTACACGTTGAATATGTAAGCGTGTACATACTAATTACTTCCCTAAACATTTTTAAATATATTTTCAAGGTAAAAGGTATATATTTTACAAATATCATTAATATCATCACGTCACAACACGTTACATTTTACATTCTTTGTCATTAAAAAGGTCTGATATTGTCTATATTTTAACAATCTAAGTGGGTTTGAAAATTAAATTTTTCATTAGGGCTGCCCCCTAATATTCGACTAATCGTTAATTGACTAGAAGAGGCTTAGTCGACCAAAAATTTCTATTAGTCAGTTAGTCTCAGAAAAAAAGAAGAAAAAAAAACTTGTGGTGAAGTCACGCAGTCCGTGAGGGACAGATCGATAACAGTGAGTCCTTGTGGTATTACATTATGTCTGGCAGGAAATCCAAATGTTCGCATATCATCCATCGATCTCAAATATGGCTTATCATTTGAAACATGTTAGTAGTAACTTTACATGGCAGCTCTACCTAGATAAATGTGCGCTATTATTAGGCGCATATCCAAGTGTTTGTGCGGAGTGTGAAAGCTGAAGTCTTAGCGCGCTTACAGCAAGACATGAAGGCGTTGGCATGATCATTTGGATTTACAGCGTAAACAACTGAAAATACTCATTTTTGGTCAGATAAAAGTAATACATCATTTGAAACTGTAAATGTAAACTTGTATTTTTGCAAACTCACAATAACAAGAAAATGTTGTGCCTTTGTAAAAAATATAGAAAACAAAAGTTGAAAACTAATAGAGAACACTTTGAGAATGCCAAAGCTGCCCTTTTTCCCACAATAAAAGAGGTCATTCTCTTTCAATGCAAGAAAAAAAAAGTATTTGGATGATGTAAGGGTTAGTAAATGATGACAGTGTTTTCATTTGGGTGAAATATCCCTTTAATAGCCTTATGTTTCTAGATTCTATAACATGTACCAAGAATTCACCAGCATTTGATGTCTTGAGCAGCATGGCGGTCTACATCATCAATAGTATATCACATAACACACAAATGTTTGTTTTACTATATTCCATTACATAGACTTCCATTGATTTTATATTAGGTTAAAATTTTCATGTTGGCTAAACCACATGATTTGTCAGACAAAGTTTCAAATGTGAAGTAGTTTTGTTAATATATATATATTTGTTCCCTTAAAAAAACGGCTAAAAGATTTTGCCAAACTTTTTCTTTCCTTTTAGGCTTTTTCTTTTTTTTCTTTTCTTTTTTTTTTGTCCCTCCAAAAACATATCAAAATTTTTTTTTTTATAAATTAAAAACATGATCATCATAGAAGTTGTATTCAAGTCAGTGTGTGTGAATTGCATTTTTTTTAATCATTTATATTTTAATAAATATGAAAGAAAGGTACTAAAAAAGAAAGGTACTAAAACATATTTAAAACAGTTCATGTGAGTACGGTTCAACCTTAATATTATAAAGCGACGAGAATACTTATTGTGCGCCCAAAAAAATACATTTGACTTTATTCAACAATATCTAGTGATGGCCGATTTCAAAACACTGCTTCATGAAGCTTAGAAGCTTTACCATCTTTTGTTTTGAATCAGTGGTTCAGAGCGCCTAAATCATGTGATTTCAGTAAACGAGGCTTCATTACATCATAAGTGTTTCGAAATATCAATAGTTCACGTGACTTTAGCAGTTTGATACGTGCTCCAAACCACTGATTCGAAACAAAAGATTCGTAAAGCTTCAAAGCTTCATGAAGCAGTGTTTTGAAATCGCCCATCACTAGATATTGTTGAATAAAGTAGTTATTTTGTTTGTTTGTTTTTTAGCGCACAAAAAGTATTCTCGTCGCTTTATAATATTAAGGTTGATCCACTGTAGTCACATGAACTGTTTTAATTATGTTTTTAGTACCTTTCTGGGCATTGAAAAAAGAAATGATCTTGCTGGCAATGCAGGCTGCACTGAGCCATCGGATTTAATCAAAAAGATCTTAATTTGTGTTCCGAAGATTAAAAAAAAAAAGGTCTTACGGGTGTGGAACGACATGAGGGTGAGTAATTAATGACTGAATTTTCATTTTTGGGTGAACTAACCCTTTAATGATTGGCCAAAGGCCATCTATTCAAACATCACCCTGTCTGCTGTAGACCAAAGCCACAAGTGGGAAGAATCAAATCCATCAGAGTCCTTGGGGGGCACCTTCACATGACAGCCTCGAAATGATGGTGCCTTGTAGATCTCAGCACTCGCAGGTGTGCCTCAACAAAGACAAGGGGGCGAGTATGATGGAAAGGCAGTAAAAATGATTTTACTCGCATTTCTCAGAGGTGAGTTTTAAGCAAGGTACCACTAAGTTCCAGTTTAGGCAAAGTAGAAGCAGCTTTGTGAACGTGTGTGTCAGCAAACTGAAAGGCCTGATGTATGACAGGCCATCTGGATTCCATGATGTACACCACGCCTGAAAGGGTGATAAGGATTGGCGCGGGCCTCCACTGCCTCAGACAGCTCTCCCAGACGCCATATTTCAAAGAAACACCACTGTCTGCTGTGATTTATGCCTTATTATGAAGCTGTCGCTCATCGCTAGTGCAGAACTCATTAGGGACCTTTATTTTTATACAAGCATTCCACCATTTAAATTGAATCTGCGTACTGGGAAGATGGTTTCTATGGCAGAGAACCACAGTGGACTGTAGACTAATTTAACATTCACATGTAAATGAATTTCATATTTTTACTTTTTCAATTTGCCCGCTCCTGTGAAGCTTGCAATAGTTAAAAGATGGAGTAAACATCCAAAATGGAATTAAATCCGGAGGTGAGGAACAGTGTTGAACAAATGTATGCGAAGCCAGTGTTTGCATTAATACTCCTAAGTGAGTGCCAAAATTAACCATGCAGGATAAATTGGTGACTTTCCAAGCAATTCGATAAACCAATTGAGATTCGATGACCTGAATTAGATGCTCCGTCTGTCAGGTTAGGAATATGTTTGCCTGGAAATGTTAAGCTTCATGTCAATGTATCAAATAATATGTAAGGGAAGTTCCATTGACATTGAGTCACTTAGCTTAAAGGGATAGTTCACCCAAAAATGAAATTCTGAAAAACATTTACTCTCATATTGTTTCAAACCTGACTCCTTCATTTCTAAACTTTTAGTTTCTAAACATGATCCACAAATAAACAGCATCAGCAGAATCAGATAAAAAAACTTTTAAAATTCCATGGTCCTTATCTAAACAGTGTTCCATTTACACCGAAAGAACTTATTCCTTATTTAGAGAAATGTTGTTTATTTGAGAATGTCACATTTCTTTATACTTTATCAGTTAGCTTCAGATGGCTGAACTGTCCAATTAGCAGGACTATTGGGTTTGACATGGAAAATTCCCCCTTGCTTAAGGTTAAAACAGCACCAGCTAATGGAACTTACATTAGAAACATATGCTGCCGAGAGTTTCTAATCCCCACTATGTCCAGCGGATTTAGTGGTGCTTGCGAGCAATTAACAATTTCAGAGATGCTAAGACAGTATATGTGCCACATTTACTCAATGGACAGTTTCACACTTTTGGGAGCTTTATTTTTGAGCCACATGCTCGCCAGGAAGAGTAAGAAATACTCATTTGGGCGGATTAGCATGTTTTTAGACTTAATCCACTCTCCCATGTGCAATGCGGTTTTATGGCAGCAATCACATGTCAGGCGTATATGGCGATGTGTATACGGCCGGATGTTTTAGCGTGACGCTAGCTGGGCAGGAGGATTAGGCTATCTGACAAGGTGCTGTGTAATTATACAAGAGACACTAGGTGAATATTTGTAGGAAAGAGGAAACTATCAACATTCAGGACTTTGCTGAAATGGGTATGAGGGGGAAACGGCTTAACAGCAGGTCTCAGAGGGGGTCAGAGAGGATTTTAATCCCTGCAGTGGATGAAAACATAATTTTTAAAAAGGTTTTTAATCAGAAGCAAAACAATACACCACTTTTCTGGTGTCTGATATTTCAGCCAACTCTTATGACGTCACTGCCGTCCCCCAGCATTGAAATGATTTGCGGTTGAAGGAAATGGAAATTTTCTCAAGGTCACGTTTCAGCAGCGCTGTGTGGTCTGCGCCTCAATGGCTTCATGTGGAAGGTGGAGCTCTTTTCTAAACATTTATGAAGCTGAATATAGAAAAGAAAATGAGACTATTTCAAAGCTTGTCTGAATGTGGGTCATATAACCTCAGTGGTGCTCTTTTAAATTGCTACAGGTGGACTCATAAATTCATTTCTTTCTCACAGCTTTCTTCCTTACAGTCCAAGTGTTGGTGTATCTAAATCTCCTCCCACTTTCACCCTGAGGATTTCTATTGTTCCTACTAGACCTTGGCAGACTTATATTTTCTCTGAATAGACTGTACATGTATTTATTTTTCTTCTTGTTTTTCTAAACACATTAGGGTCAGTGTGGAAATTATAACTTTAATTTCAATAACAATAACTTTCACATTGGTCAATTATCTCTAAAGACATTTATATAAGTAATTCTTGATGCTTAAAGGGTTAGTTCACCCAAAAATGAAAATAATGTCATTTATTACTCACCCTCATGTTGTTCTACACCCGTAAGACCTTTGTTCATCTTCGGAACACAAATTAAGATATTTTTGATTAAATCCGATGGCTCAGCGAGGCCTGCATAGACAGCAATGGTACTTCCTCTCTCAAGATCCATAAAGGTACTAAAAACATATTTAAATCAGTTCATGTGAGTTCAGTGGTTCTACCTTAATATTATAAAGCGACATGAATATTTTTTGTGCCCCAAAAAAATCAAAATAACGACTTAACAATATCTAGTGACGGGCGATTTCAAAACACTGTAAGTTTTCACAATATTACCGTTTTTTTGTTTTTTTTGTTTGTTTTTTATCAAATTAAATGTACTTTGTAAGACCTTATTGTTTTGGGAGGATTAAATATTTTGAGAGGATTAAAGTCTTGATTGGGGGGGTCAATCCCAGCCAAAACAGCCCATATTTTGCATACTAATTAAGGCTGTGGTTAATATTGACACACATTTTGGTTAAATTTTAATTCTACCCATGCCCACATCCCTTTTTGTCACCTTCCAGAGACAAATTACAACGTCTTCAAAGGTTAATCTCTACTCTTGAGTTTGTGACCCTTTAGACACTTTAGACCTGAGTGTTCACTCCTTCTTCCTGCTGACCCCAGTCAGGCACTTTTTCTGATATATGCTCCTGACCTGGCTTCTGTCTGTGTAATTAGAAGGTCACTGCATTGAGTCTCTTTGGCAGCTTTAGCATCAAGGATAAAATTGAGAGCATGAGGTCAGTTAAAAGCAAGAAATATGAAGATCCAAAGTTCAGTACAGGTTTTTAGCTGAATTGACTTGCATAGAGGAAAAGCTAGTTACTGTGTTTAAATGTAATGCAAGTGCTTGGCTTTTTTCCAAAGTGAGACTTTCTGAATGAAAGATTTTGCTTTTTGAACTAGTCAAATCTGGCATTGTTTGGGTACTTTGCTCTTATTTGAAAAATGATATTTATGCTTTTCTCTTCTAAATCTTTCTCTCTCTAAATGTCTGATCCACATTGTAACTACTACCCACTTAGACAGAAAGGAGCCTGATTGACGTAAAGTCTGCGTTATGTGAAGCTTGGGGTCAGATTATAAATCTGAAATTGATGATGACAATAGTAGACTAACAAGTAATGAGACAACAGTTTCTGTGTAGGACTGTTGTACAGACTGCATTAAAGAAAATAATTACATTTTAAAATGTTCATTGACATTGTGGTCAGGGTTTCCATCAACTCAAAATGCAGACTATTTCACTGACCATGACTCTGAAAAGTGGAATACACAATTCAATGATTTTTTGTTTAATTGTTGCTAACTGCCTCAAACAAAAACCTCTTTCAGAAAGTCTATATCAGTAACCTCAAAAACCTTGGCAAGTTTATGACTCCTGGAGGCTGTGTAGAAGCCAGTTATAGTTTAATGCCATTTTTTGTGCAAGAGTCAGATGGTCCGTGAACACACTTAGACTATTGTAAATCAGACCATTTATTATGAAATGGCAGTTTTGTGTGAAAGTGTGAAAGCCTTGGTGGTTGGTATTAAAGGAATAGTTCACCCAAAACTATTTACTCACCCTCAATTCATTCCAAACCTATATGACTTCCGTAGAACAGAAAAGAAGAAATTTTGAAAAATTGTCCACAGTGAAAGTCAGTGGGGTCGAATGTTCTTCAAAACATCCTTAAAAAATCCTTCACAAAAATATATTTACAGAATAATACAGGCACACAGGGATGGAATGAGTAAATCATGATCATTTTTGAAGATTTAGTTGGACAATCACTGAGCAGTGTTCAACATCATTTAAAAAAGGATGTTAACAACCTTGGATTATAAATATTAATTTGAATAAATTAATAATTATTTCAATTTTCAAAGGATGTTTGATAAATAGTAAGAATGTTAGCTTGATGTGATTGAATGTTTATAGTTTTAGTTAAAGGTCTAGTGCAATCCAAAACCCTAATCTTTAATCATGATTTAGAGTTTATATTAATCCCTTTATCCTATGATCGTGAGCTTCCATTTAGAATCATTTTATAAAATTAATCTTTAAATGCCTTCTTAAATGCTAAACTGATAGTTTTGTTTATGTGCATTTTTAATAACCATATGATATTTTGATATTTAAGACATGCATAACCTCTTATTTCTTTTTTTCTCCCTCACGTCTCAGCTCAGTCTATGAAGCTCACTTTCAAAAAGGCCAGATGGATGTTCACCCTACAGGATCTGAGGTCACCAACACAGTCTGGCACAGGGAAGCAATGATACCCAAGAATGTATGTTGGAGTGCATGTACTGGTGCTACAGCTTAACACAGATGGTAAGACATAATATTTAGTTTCGCAACACAATATTCCCAGAGAGAGATTTAATCTCATAGACCTTATGGGTCGAGGTGTGCATGACATGTTCAACATGTCTGGTTTATTTCAGCACATCAAATAGGAAAAAAAAAATGGATATTATATATAAAATTAGTAAATACTGTATGTGCCTAGTATGTGCTATGAATCCTTTTGGGTTACAGCAAATTTTCACCAATTCCTAAAAACAGCGCTGTGTCAATTTCAAGCAGTATTACCCATGATGCAATTGCATTCACACTCCCAGCATTCATACCTCATTATCCACAGCGGAGTCACTCACAACACACCACTCCATCAAGCCATCACCACAAGATGTGTCAGATACAAGTGACCTAAAATCCAGAATCTGACCTCAAACCCACTCAATCATAATCATGGCTGCTTAAAGCACGTGTCCAGACCCTAAAATTAGACCCTAAAATGACTGATGGATGAAGAAATATGCTCCATCCACACATCACTTCATCACAATGAAACTGCACCCCCGCATCATCTGGAGATAAATGTACTGAGTCCTAGTTTCTGACCAGCAGCGTGAGCTTTGCTCTACCAGCGCCCTACTTCTTAGGATCAGATGGCACGTACCAGATTTCTGCTCGCCGCATCTTTAAGGTGCCTTGTTGCTTTTATCACCACGGACCGAAATAGCTTCACCTCTCACGGTGACGGATCCAAAAATACGAGCTGTTTCATTTCCCCCCGTTAGTCTATTAGCATTAAAGCCTTTGTTCTGAAACAGGAATCGGTCTTCAGCGGTGACTTCGAAAGCAGTGGAATAGTGCATATTAAAGTGTGGCTATTGACCCCAGAGTTAGATGGGAGAGCGAATACGAGACAGACCTCTGATGGCTTTGATAAATGTCCTCCCATGGATGAGTCACAGGGAACATTATTTAAAATCAATGTGGCTTTTTCTCTCTGGCCCTAGAGTGGCCTGGCGCCTCTGAAAGCTCTGTAGCCTGGTTTTAAGAGGACAGTGATGTCCTTTTGTGTGTGCCTGTTTACACAGGGGGTTAATGTAGCTCAATTACATGTGCGTTCTTTTTGTCATCGCTCTAGACCCTCTGCCCTTGATTTTAATAATCAATTGGATTACTTTAATTCTCTAAAGAAAGGTTAATCCATATGTCAGGTGTACAATTACCACTTATAGACTGGCTGAGTTACTGGTAAGAATGAGGAATTGAAATATCATTGAGTTGACTGAAGCATGTGTTTGCATACGGTGTTAGGGAGTAACTAACTAAAAGTAACTACATCTGTCAGTAGCGTGACTACAGCTCAGCTGTTTTCAGAACTGAGTGGCTTCTCCAGTAATGAGCTACTTTTTCCAGTCATTAGCAGTGTAGCATGACAAAACGCTGCATTGCTGTGTTTTTGTCACGTTGTATTGAGTGCGCCGCTTTACAGCCGAGTGAACCGAGGTAATAAAACATGGGGAAGACTGATTCATTTTAGTGAATTGGTTTACGTGGATCAATCACTTCATGTGGATGAAACCTTATTAACCTATTCATTAGAGATTTTGACTTTAGTAGAAATACACAAAGTCATTATTTTATATTGTATTATATTATGTTTATAATGCTTGCTCATAATACATTAATGTAAATTTAATGTCATTTTGAAATGTTAAAATGCATTGCTATATGTGAAAATTAAAGGGTTAGTTCACCCAAAAATTAAAATTCTGTCATTAATTGCCCACCGTCATGTCCTTCAAAGCTTTACAAATCTTTTGTTTCAAATCAGTGGTCCGGAGCATGTATCAAACTGCCAAAGTCACGTGAACCATTGTAATTTTGAAACGTTTCGAAACACTTATGATGTAACGAAGCCTCGTTTACTGAAATCATGTGACTTTGGCAGTTTGATACATGCTCCGAACCACTGATTCGAAACAAAAGATTCGTAAAGCTTCGAAGCTTCATGAAGCAGTGTTTTGAAATCGGCCATCACTAAATATTGTTGAATTAAGTCGTTATTTAGTTTTTTTGGTGCACAAAAAGTATTCTCGTCGCTTCATAACATTAAGGTTGAACCACTGTAGTCACATGATCTGTTTTAAATATGTCTTTAGCACCTTTCTGGGCATTGAAAGTGTTAATTATCTTGCTGTCAATGGATTAATATCTTCATTTGTGTTCCGAAAATGAACGAAGGTCTTACGGGTGTGGAATGACATGAAGGTGAGTAATTAATGACAGAAACTAACCCTTTAACATAAACCAAGATGCCGTACAATTGTTCATTGTTACTGTAGTTTATAATACCTAATGCATTAAATAAATATTTGATTATTTGGTAGCACCACAATACAAGTTTTAATTTGTTAAGATTAGTTAATACATGCTAAATGTCACTGTTGTATCCTTTCAATTCAATTCTAGATCAATTGAAAATTGATGTGTTCAAAGGCTGTTTAATATTTTCACACTAAATGAGATGCTCACTTTTATATAGCTACTTTTTGTTCAGTATCTTGTAGTATAGATAACTTATTGTAATAATTGTTTCATTGAAGTTTAACTTTAAAACTTTAGCTTGTCAAATCACAAGCTGCTCATAATTTAAAGTAACTTTCCCAACAAAGTTCAGTAGTAACATTTGTTCGCAAGTAAACACACACTAGGAAGTCAGAGGTTAGTGTTTGGTATCAGATGTGAATAAGTTTCCATATGCCCAGTCTGTGAGAGGACTCTGGATACAGCAGCAATCTGTTGGGCACGTCTAGCACAGTGGCCTCTTCTTCCTTCCCTTTGGCCCTTGTAAGTGGTTCCTCCCTCATGGGACTAAACTGTCCCAACCGTCTGCAAGTGCCTCTGGCATTTAGTCTCAGCACTCACACCAAATGGCTATCAGATTTTAGATGATCCATTTTAAAAAGTCAACAGCTGGCCACACAAGATGGAGAACACACACACACTCTCACTCTTTGTCTCTCTCTGTCTCACTCCTACTCTCCCTCTCTCAACACATTCAGTAACACAATTAAACCATAGGAAATGGCAGAGATCACCCTGATATTCCATTATATATAGCAGCAGTAATCTTCCCTTTCATGGATGGGTATTTTTATACTGCAAATGGACAAATATAAGATTATGGCTTATGTGGAAGGTAGCGAGGCCACGAATGACCTTGAAACATCCCTTGGTCTGAATATAATCACAAATCCATCAAACAAGATGCAAACAATTTCACCTACATGATACTCGTAGAAAGGGTTAAAGGGTTAGTTCACCCCAAAATGAAAATTCTGTCATTAATTACTCACCCTCATGTTGTTCCACACCCGTAAGACTTTTGTTCATCTTCGGAACGCAAATGAAGGTCTTTTTGATGACAGAATGCTGTCAGATTTCCTTCCATAGACTGCCTTTGCAACTTACACATTGATACTTCAAAAACTTCATAAAGAGATCAGAAAACGTATCCATATGAATAGAGCGGTTTAGTCAAAATTTTCCGAAGAGACTCGATCGCTTGTTATGATGAACAGATTTAATTTAGGATTTTACTCACATGTAAACATTGATCAGCAAAAATAAGCAAAAGCTAAACCGAACCTGAATAACTCACAAGAACAAACCTCTTTTGGAAGCTCGAACCTGCTGCGTAAATTGATTAATCAATGAACTTTCTTTTCAAAGAATCCTGAAAAAATCCATCACGGTTTCCACAAAAAAATATTACTGTTTTCAATGCTGATAATAATAATGAACGTTTCTTGAGCACAAAGCAGCACATTAGAATGATTTCTGAAGGATCATGTGACACATGATCCTTTGATCTCCATATCCATTTACATATATTATATATATCTTCCAAGGGGTTTTTTCCCTCCTAGGACTTTTTTCCCAGTGTTACCACACTGGGTTTTTCTCCTAGGGGGTTTTTTCCACTCCTGGGAGTCAGCCGACATTGGCTTAATGTAGCGCCATCTTGTATATGTTACATATTACCACGCTTGCTTGTACAGCTTATTTTTAACCACTTATCTTTTTTCTGTGCTTCTAATATGTAAAGCTGCTTTGAAACAATTACCAATTGTAAAAAGCGCTATATAAATAAATTTGACTTGACTTGACTTGACACTAAAGACTGGAGTAATGATGCTGAAAATTCAGCTTTGCCATCACAGCAATAAATTACATTTTAAAATATTAAAATAGAAAACCATTATTTTATTATTTTTATTTATTTATTTTGCTGCTGTAAATATTATTATTATTGTACCTTTTGGGGACTATAAATACAGAGGTTTCAGTTGGTCCTGTGTTATCATCCAGAATCCCCAATGCCTGCAAAGACAAACACCTTGTTTAAAAGACAATCTATAGGGAATAATATTGAGGTTATTAGTGAAGAATCACTGTTTTCATACCTTCAGCATGCCATTTCTCTCTATCTCTCTCAAAAAATAAACAAACAAACTCATTTTAGAGCCTAATTTGCCAGATGTTTTGTGGGATGTCAAAGAGGCATGTTCACTTCACTTTTTCTACAGTGGCAGTTCATTTTGTCTGTTCAATACAGATATGCAATTATCCTCTGGAGAATATAGTTCACACCAGTACTAATGATGCCGTTCTGCATATGAGATTGGAGTAGTCCCCATATCATGACCACAGAATGACTCTGTGCTTTAACAGATGTACAAAACATTGTTCAGTGCAGTTTTTTTTTAAATTATTATTATTTTTAAGTTTTAAGAAATAAGTTAACAGGTCAAAATGATCAGTTTGTGTGAAGGGTTTTGAATTTTAGAGGTAAATATTGCAATGCTATTTATTTTTGCAAAATATGTCCTTATTTTCATCTGATCTTCCTTCACTTGTCTTAGTCGCACAATATTCATGGCTTAGTCTTATTACGGATCTGATTCTCATCTGATCTGCTGTTTAATATTAGATGCAAGTATCATTAACAGTTTCTCACATTCATTGCAGTAAAATTCAGTGCCTTGACCTTATTTCCATTCCCCAGAATTAACGAGAGGGCCTATGTCATGTAATTAGCACCTTTGACGTGTTAATATGTTAATTTTATAATAATAATAATAAAAAACATTTCTATTTCTTCCACCCACAGGAAATGAAACATGAAGGTCAAGGTCTAGTTAGGGAAATTAAGCAATGGTAAAAAATTAATTTGTGAGCTGAAAATATTGATTGTTATTACATCCTTGCGAGTGTCAGAGTGTTATTTTAATGGATTCAGAACATATGGTCTGTGGCCCTAAGGGAGGGCAGGATTCACTGACCCCTCTCCCCATTCAGAGCTGTTAGGGGTTCGAAACCGCACACCAGAGCGTGCCAGAGGATGAGATTGATTTGCCTTAAGCCCATTGATGATGTTAATGTTTCTGCACTCACCCTTCATAGTTAAAGTCTTTCGAAATGATATGTAAAATATTTTTGCAAAAAGTTTCAGTTTTTTTACTTGTCATTGATTTGGACATTTTATAAATTTCTTTGTCTCCTAATGGAAGTGGGTTGACCACACACACACACACACACACACACACACACATTGTACGGTCCAATTTAATCCATTTAAAGTGTGCAACTTAATGGATAGTACCTCTCCATATAGGTCACCTCTACATCGATTGCCTGAGGAAAAACACGATTTCATTCTGATCCTGTCATAACAGTTTTGAAACCATTTATTTGGCTCTTTCGCAGAGGGCATTGGGATCCATATCACGTGCTGATATGGAAACATTGTTCTTTGCTGTTCTCTCGCATCTGTATGCACAATTCACACGTTGGAAATGTGTGCATGCAGACAGAGCTGTTAATGCTCCCGCTAAACCCTCGTCTTTCTTGCGAAATTCTCTCTGTTTTAATGCCACATTTTCTTAAGTATCTCTCTCTAAGGATATTAAAGCATTGTGTCAGTGTTAATGTTTCTCTAGCGCTAAAACACTGATGTAACAAAGAGAAATCTGGCGACTTTGTCCTTTTCATTACAGTTGAACAAATTAAATGAGTTCTTTAAGAAGCTAACAGTCACCCTGCGTCAAGCAAATGTTAACGCTAATGTGAAAGTGGCTAAAACGTCACACTAATTTGTGTAAGCGACAGAGAGCGGCAGGAATCGATTGTCATTGTGAAGGGCCCTATTTAAAGCGTGCCTTGACAGGAACTAGTCTGGATTTGGGTGACTGCTTGAGGTTCTGGAGCTCCACTTCAGTCACACTCTCTGACTCTTGGTCATCCGAAGTCCCAGAGCTTGTCAGGTTGATTCTGCACTGCCTTTATTTAGGTGTAAATCCTATTCTCACACCGCGTGGATGAAGATGCCATTCGCCGGCATTAGGCATAATGAGAAATGCGTTCTGTGTATTAGTGTGCTGAGAGAGGTTTTCTTCCCATGAGATTTTCTTTGCTTTTCTTTTGTGGATCTGTGTATAATTTCGCTGGATGCTCTTTCCGTAGGGTAAAACTGCTAGGGCACTGAAGGAAATGAAGACATTACCGGTTTGGTATGCATAAGTATGGGTCCTTGCTTAAGAAAAGACCTGTTTTGACAACAAAGCTGACCTCAAATAATGTTGTTATGGTGAAAATAGATGTTTGTGTTTGATTCTTATTCCAGACTCATTACAGCGGAGAAATCTCTAGATGGATATGAAAGAGAAAGGATTAAGTTTCCTCGTCTCTCTGCGTGTCTGTTATGTGCGCCTGCCGATGCTGTGACCCCTGACGCTCGCTCTCTCTCCGCTGTGCTTACATGGGCATAGAGTGAGGCTAATTCACCACAGCAATGTGATAATTAACCCTGACGGGAAATGTCACATCAAACAGGAATCACGTGAATCCACCTTGCGTATTTTGCAACACGCTATTAGCAAGTCGTCTTCGTCGAGCGAAGGAGTTGAAACACTGTTTGACATGCGTTACATGAGTAAAACTCCAAGCAGGCACAAATCTGGTGTTTAGGAAACACTTGCTGTGTCAGTTATTTAGTGCTGTGAAGACATAGGGCTGTAGACTTGGCATCAGGCCTGTTTAAAAATCTGAGATTCTGGAGCAGCACTTTCAGAAAAAGCTCATTGGATACATTCTGTCTTCGCCCTCAAATCCAATAAGTCACAGCGCCTCCGTCGATGCAGAGTTAAGATGTACTAAAGCCTTTTGGCACATCTTGAAAATAGCAGCAGGTGTGAAGTCCGGTTTTCGGCCAGCGATTCATGTATTAACCAGGGCTGTCAATTTAGCATTCATTTATTGACTTAATTAAAAAAAAAGAGCACAAAAAGGGTTTATAACATCACTCTTCATGTCTCTTCATCACTTTTGCTTTGTTGAATTTGGGATCTTTATTTATGGGCCATTGGAGGCTTTATTTTTTGATAAATTATAAATATATATATATAACGACTTTATTCAACAATATCTAGCTTTGAAGCTTTTTGAATCTTTTGTTTCGAATCAGTGGTTCGGAGCATGTATCAAACTGGCAAAGTCACGTGATTTCAGTAAACGATTCTTCGTTATGTCATAAGTGTTTTGAAATTTCAACGGTCCACCTGGGGGGGCGTGACTTTGGCAGTTTGATATGCGCTCCGAACCACTGATTCGAAACAAAATATTTGTAAAGCTTCGAAGCTTCATGAAGCAGTGTTTTGAAATCACCCATCATTAGATATTGTTGAACAAAGTCGTTATTCATTTATTTCATTTTTTTGGCACACAGAAAGTATTCTCGTTGCTTCGTAACATTAAGGTTGAACCACTGTAGTCACATTATCTGTTTCAAATACACCTTTAGTAGCTTTCTGGACATCTGAAAGTATAAATTAACTTGCTGGCAATGCAGGCCTCACTGAGCCATCGGATTTTATGAAAAATATCTTAATTTGTGTTCCGAAGATGTACCAAGGTCTTACGGGTGTGGAACGACAGAATTTTCATTTTTGGGTGAACTAACATGAACAGGCAATGAACAGCTGGATTTTTATTAACTATAACATTAACATAAACATTAATAACATTAATAAATACTGTAACAAATGTATTGCTCATTGTTAGTTCATGTTAGTTAATACATTAACTAATGTTAACAAATAAGACCTTATTGTAAAGTGTTATTAAAAATCTAATTCAAAATTTTAATAAATGCTAAAATAGAAATAAATAATGCTAAAATAATTGTTCAATGTGATGTAGCTGTTTTTTTTAACCCATTAAATTAGGTTAAATTGGACTTATGTATAGCATAAGAAGGACCCAAATGAACAACATACATATTTCCAAAGATACTGTACGATCCTGATATTCCATTCAGCCCATGTATATGTTAATATAGAATGATCTTAAATTCTTTATTTAATGGCTAGATTTTTTTTCATCAGTTCCAATCACAAGTTTGTCCAGTTTCAGTATTGCCGAGTACCCTTCAGGATTCTTCAGTAATATTGTAATGCTTTCCAACAATTTGGAGCTTGAGAGGAAATGAGCTGTTCATACATTTAAAAGCAGTAACAGGATTCAAGTCAATGGAATTCACGCTCAATCAAGTAGAGGAACACGGGCAATAGCGGCCCATTAATCATTTTCACCGATGCCATTTTTTTTACACCATAATCCATATCTTGTGAACCTGTAGTAATTCATAATTAAACAGTTACTATTATCTCCCATGCAAAAAAGCAGACAGAGGCTGCCAAGGTCCCAGGTAATGCATTACAGAGTGGCATGGAGGGTGCTTAGTGAAACTTCAGAAGTCATTCAGGCAGTCTAATGGCCTTTTCTGAATGACTCAGCATGTTACTTCCAGTGCCATGGCGCTCTCTTATACTCCACAGCAATGTGTCCTTCTCTTTTATGGTCTCAGAGACTCCCAGAGTCCTCTATGAGTGCTGCTTGGGTTTTATTCAAAGGTTCAGACAGCTTTCTGTGCTGTGTACGTTGTCCACAGAATAGCTCTAATGTAGAATGCAAGTAAAGAACTTGTTAACACTATAAATCAAACTGTTTATTGAATCTGTTCCTGAGCAGCGAGTCACTAGACCGGAGTTAAAAGTCAGTCTTCCAAGCTAGAATGAAAAAGCACAAATGACATGTCAAAGCAGAACAGTGCACGTGATGTGCAATGTCATTGCCTTTACGAATTCCTCTGTTGATTTCAGCTCTTTACTTGTACCAGAGACATAAGGAGGAGTCTGAAAAAATGGGAGCAGTCATAATGCTCAATATGGCCGAATGGTGAGTCAGCCAAAGAGCCAACGGAGCATGACATGGGTTCTGAAAATCATATTTAAAATCATATATATAATATCAAACTCATTGCACAATTCCTATGAAGCAGTACAAATGACATGATGAATTAAAAGAGGTGCAAAACTATAAAACTACACTCTAAAAAATGCTGGGTTAAAAACAACCCAAGTTGGGTTGAAAATGGACAAACCCAGCAATTGGGTTGTTTTAACCCAGTGGTTGGGTTAAATGTTTGCCCAACGTGCTGGGTAGTTTTATTTAACTCAACTGTTGTATAAAAATTACTGTATTGCTTGCTTAAAATGAACCCAAAATATGCTGGAAATTAACATTTATTAATATGTTTAATAAATGACCATTTATTAATAAGATAGTGAATAATAAACAATAAACATTTATTAAATTGCTTATTAATAAATGTACACCTTTTGATTATTATTGTTGCCTCTAGTAATTATGAGTCTGATTTTTAATTTCTCACCTATTTTGGATTCATTTTAAGCCAGCCATATAGTCATTTTTAATCAGTAGTTGGGTTAAATAAAACTACCCAGCAGGTTGGGCAAACATTTAACCCAACCACTGGGTTAAAACAACCCAATTGCTGGGTTTGTCTATTTTCAACCCAACTTGGGTTGTTTTTAACCAAACATTTTTTAGAGTGTATTGTTTACAAGTATTTAAACACAATAAATTTGAAATCTATTATGTAATTGAGGTCTCACTGCACTATCAAGCACCTTTTATATTTATATATATATAAATTATATTTGAATATAAATTCCAATGTAATATTCATATGTGACCCGTGCTGGCAAAATGAGTCGGAATGTGCACGGGCTAATTACGAGCTACAGGCAAAACAAGTCAAAAATGTAGATTTTGGTCGAATTAAGAGGTTTTCACAAAAATTAGTTCATAAAGCCCTCATTTAGCGATCCAAATTCTTCAAATAGCAATTAAACATCTAAAAGTATCTTTATTTGTATGTTTTCTGAGAGGAGTAGCTTTCCTTTGTCCGATTTTGGTATCGTTTTAAAGCGCTGCATTCCAACTTTGTGAATATTCATAGCGAATTTTTGATGGCATGAGTCTGAACCAATGAAATGTGATTTTCAGACTCATGCTGATGTAAACAAAACGATCTTACTCACGCTGACTGACAGATCTGAAAGGCTCACACAAAGACAGCGCGTGATCCCAATATACACAAATAAACAGAATTACAGTACTTCAAAAATATTGAAGTAAAATATTGAAAAAAAAGTTGAATATATATATTTTCCTATAGATGTTTGGTTTTGACTTGGTTAATGCCAAATTTGGTGGTATTACAAGTGGTTTTAAGGTTTGGTTGCTAGGTGATTTTGTTTTGGAACCTTCAGAAAACTTTAACTCGATTTTCCTTAAAATTTACTTTGCTGACTCTATCGACTTAAATCATACATCATTTGGAATTTATTTATTTATTTATTTTTTTTATAGAGATTGTGAAAATAACTCATTTTTGAAAATTTGCTAATTGCAACTCATTGTGCCAGCACGGGTCACATACAGTATATTTGTAATCAACTTTAAAGGTGCCCTAGAATTAAATATTGAATTTACCTCGGCATAGTTGAATAACAAGAGTTCAGTACATGGAAAGACATACACTGAGTTTCAAACTCCATTGTTTCCTCCTTCTTATATAAATCTCATTTGTTTAAAAGACCTCCGAAGAACAGGCGAATCTCAACATAACACCGACTGTTACGTAACAGTCGGGGTGTACGCCCCCAATATTTGCATATGCCAGCCCATGTTCCCAACATTATGAAAAGCATTAGACAAGGGCAGCCAGTAACGTCTTGATCTGTGCACAGCCGAATCATCAGACTAGGTAAGCAAGCAATAACAACAGCGAAAAATGGCAGATGGAGCAAGAATAACTGACATGATCCATGATATCATGATATTTGTAGTGATATTTGTAAATTGTCTTTCTAAATGTTTCGTTAGCATGTTGCTAATGTACTGTTAAATGTGGTTAAAGTTACCATCGTTTCTTACTGTATTCACGGAGACAAGAGCCGTCGCTATTTTCATTTTTAAACACTTGCAGTCTGTATAATTCATAAACACAACTTCATTCTTTATAAATCTCTCCAACAGTGTAGCATTAGCTGTTAGCTACGGAGCATAGCCTCAAACTCATTCAGAAATAAATGTATAGTTAATAATGCCCCAAAATAGGCAGTTTAAAAAATGAATTAAAAAAAATCTATGGGGTATTATGAGCTGAAACTTCACAGACACATTCAGGGGACACCTTAGACTTATATTACATCTTTTAAAAAGAAGTTCTAGGGCACCTTTAAATCAATAGTTTTAGAGTTTTCCACCATTTTAAGTCGTTTGGGATTGCAGTTCAATCCCCCATTAACATTAAGCACACAGTATTGTACCTTTACTTTTTTGTCAGATTTTTTGCTCTTGTGATTTACCTTGATTCATGGCAGAAATCTTTTTTTTCTCTCTCATTTCTCAACCCCTATGGAAAAAATAAAAGGGAAAAATAATTCCGGAAATAACTCTAAAACGTGCATTTGCATGTGATTTAAGCTAAAGAAGACACATTTTCTTTGTCAAACACATTACTGAAACACAGTCTTGACAAGAAAATGGAGATTTTAGTTTTTCTCATTCAAGTAGACAGGAGAGAACACAGAACGTAGCTGCAGGCGACATCACCAAGATGACAGTCGAGTGAACTGACTCGCCTACACTGTCTTCTGGCCGATTGTCTTTCTGAATGAAAAGAAAGAGAGAGAGAGCGAGATACAAAACCTTTTGACAGATAAATCTTACAGTATTTTTCTCCCCAGAGGGTGGTATAGGGTTGGATGGGCAGAGCTCTACCTTTGGCCCGGCACTGAGCAAAGGTGCCTTGAGCTTCTCGACTAGAGCTTAGCTGATTTCTCAAAGCAGCCATGTATATTGACCCCTATGCCCACATGCCATTACCAGCCTGCTGAAGTAGAAAAAGAGTGAGAAAGAAAGAGAGCTGGTCAATTGGAGGGAGCTCAGCAAGACACAGTGGTAATGATAATGCAAATTCAAACACAGCACCCCCTTTGAAAGCTCGCTGATAATATTTAGCTGGAGCAATGAAAAAGGCCTCTCTGCAGCACTAATACAGAATGATGGCCCCTCCACTGAGTCTCCACAGAACTCGGCAGTCATTATTCATGTAGATGATTTAGATGACGCAGTGTGGCACAGTTTGCGAGTCTTTTCAAAACAGCCAATTTATAAATGAATGGCTTATGAAGAGTAAGAGTTTTAATCTCATGGTGGAATGACATGCTTTCACAACTACATATCACAATAATTACCTTAATCAGAGGTGGCTTTGTGCAGCTCAGCAGCAAAGACATCTTTGGTTGGGGACGACTTGGGGTTAGATCAGCATGAATGAAATTGTGGTTTTAAAGCAATAGCGGCATTCAAGCCAATCATGCTCAGTCAAGTGTGTTGGCAATAGTGGGGCCTTTAACATAAGCTGTAAGGTTAAGTGGAAGCATCTTTTTACAGGGAATATTACACTGTCTTTCAAAAGTTTTGGAGAGACATTATACAAAGACATGTATAATGTTAAAAAATAATGTTATAATGTTGATTTCTTTTTCAAATAAATGTTCAAAAAAACATTTTAAAAATGGCTTTACAGGTCTGTTGCTTTCCCTGAACAGACCTGCAGTTGACACCTGTATTAAAGTTGAAGTGTGTAATTTCTATGCCTCAAGTGGCACCAAACAGAATTGCAAAAATGAAGATGGGTTTCAAACAGGTTTTCAGAACCATCCCCTCATCTTCCATTGATTCCAAACTCCCACCATTCAAGCCTTAGGATTCAAGGGCTTACAAATGTCTTATAATTTCTTATAGTCAGTTAAGCTGGGATATGGGAAATCCCTATATTTTAACATAGAATAAATTGCACACAGACACTTGACCTTTAAACATCTTTTATTTTAAACTTTTTTTAAAAGACCATGTTGAAGCTTAAAAATGATAAAGTCATTAAGTGAACTGATTTTTTTTTTTTTTTTTTCAATTAACTTGATTATACTTGATGATACTTCTAGACTGATTATGTTTTGGGTCTCAAACACCCTGAAATGAATTTAATTTAAATGATAATTTATTTAAATGACGTTTTGTTGACCTGGGGTTGTTTGGGTTGAATAGAGCTTGTAATCCTAAAACCAAGAAAATAATTAGCATTTATCTTTAGCATGGATTTTTAGAATGGTGGTTTTGGATTTATAAGATTTGTTGGTTAGGCCTACTTGAAGAGATGATAAATTATACAAAGTAAAATGACAAGGATGAATCGTAGAGGTGTTTTTTTTTTTTTTTTACGTTTACTCAGTAAGTTGCTAAATGTTGTTAGAGTTTACATGCTTAACAAATCAGACAACCATTGTAGTTCTTTTGTAGCTACGGAGGTTTTTTTTCTCAAGAACATAACCAATGTTATATGTATGAAAGTTACCCCATGATGACCTACAGCAGGGATAACACATGTATGATAATGTGCTTTTTACAAGCGTAACTAATGTGACCATCCATCTCTCTGTACCTCTCCTCTCTGCTCCCAGACAGGAAGACAGAATGTTGACAACCTTTTTTATTTTTCCTCGTCTGTGCATCTGATTGTGTTATTTCGTCTATAGAGAGGAAGTGACAGTTTTGCCCTGAGCATCACCTTTGTCTTCCTGGGGTTATGGACACTTTGAAGGCCTTGTCTAGAACAGACTTCGCTCCTGACCAGTACTAACCCTGCACAGAGCCAATGACAGATGGGCTTCATAAAGGCCTTTGAAAAGCCCCCCGTAGTGCTGATCAGGCACTTAGTGCTGCTTCCTCTGTTGGCTGCCTGTACCTTTGAGGCTCTGTCATTCTCCTGGAATGACACTCTCATGGGAATCTTAAATAAGTCATTCCTCTTTCCCCCTTCTTTTTTTCTTCTTTTTTTCAGGATGGCAAGTCAAGTTAGTTGTGCAAGACTTTGTCATTGATCTTAAGTCTATTTTGAAACGTCCCAAGCTATAAACTGTTCTCTTAATTTAAAGTTAATTTGCTGCCTTTTAAAAACAAGCTACTAAAATAGCTGACTACATTTGTTATTCAGGGAGTAACATCTTTTCAAATATATATTTAGCAATATGATATGACAATATAATTACATGAAATATATATGGCAATTCAATTTGTTTTGACATACAGAGAGTTCAACATATTTATTTGTCACAACAACCATGGCAATCTCAATTATGATTACAATTCGCAGAATGGCAAAAAAACCTGATCAATTTACATTAAATACAACTATATGAATTCTTAAAGGGATAGTTCACCTGAAAAAGAAAATTATCCCATAATTTACTTACCCTCAAGCAGGGGTGTGACGAGACAGGTAGCTCACGAGACGAGACGAGACGAGACGAGACACGAGATTGAGTTCACGAGAACGAGATGTGACGAGATTTTTACGCACTATTTTTAAGAAATTCTCAATGGCGAAATACGGGACTAGGAAAAATATTCTGCAGGTGTATTTTAAATGTTTTAACTAATCATCTTGTAATGAATGTCATTTCAGTTCTACGTTCTGAGTAATCATATGCAGTAAAAGACAACAATACTCAAGTACTGTAAAATGTTTTGCCACTAACTCAACTGACTGACTTCTCTCCTGTATGATTTCAGTCTCTTCAGACCTTGCTGTACATGATTTATGAGCTTCTACAACTTTTGACCTCCTAACTGAACTCCTTTCCACAAACTGATCATAGAAATAAAAACAGTATAAATAAAAATGGTAACACTTTACAATAAGGTCTCATTTATTAACATTAATGTATTAACAATGAGCAATATATTTGCTACAGTATTTATTAATCTTTGTTTATGTTAGTTAATAAAAATAGTCATTCATTGTTAGTTCATGATAGTTCACAGTGCATTAACTAATGTAAACAAATGAAACCTTACTGTTTGTGCTTAATAAGATTAAGAGAAAACTGTTATTTGTTTTTATGGTAACACTTTACAATAAGTGCAACCATAATCGCACTCTCTCAATATTCAAAGTGCAAATAAGACCACATTTTTCTTTGATACAGAGCTAAGAGATGGTTACAACTACACTGCCCAGCCTAAGATAGCTTTGATATTGAGAGATATCTGTATTCATCAGGGAGCCGCTTTCAAAATGCAGGGAATTGAAATCGCGTTTGAATGCGCGCTCGCGTTTACTTTCACTTTCGCGACTCTGTAAATGTGGAGCGGCGGCGACCGTTATCCAACTAAATTAAATGGTTTTTATTTAAATACAAAGCAAAACGACAGTCGAGGTGTAATGTAAACGTAGCGGTGCCATATTCTTTCCTAATCATCCTAACCACTCTGTCATGGCAATATCACGAGACTACTTTTCGCCTCGACGACAAATCTCTTCACATTTTAGTCTCGCGAGATCTCGTGACATCCCTACCCTCAAGCCATCCTAAGTGTATATGACTATCTTCTTTCAGACAAACACAATCGGAAATATATCTAAAAATATCATGGCTCTACCAAGCTTTATAATGGTAGTGAACGGGGGCCTGTTTTGAAGGCCCCCCCCCAAAAACAAAAAACAAATGCATCCATCCATTATAAACATAATCCATACAGCTCCAGGGGGTTAATAAAAGCCTTCTGAAGCGAAGCGATGGGATTTTGTAAGAAAAATATACTGACTCTACCAAGGTTTTTACCAAGCTCCCCATTCACTACCATTATAAAGCTTGGTAGAGCCAGGATATTTTTAAATATATCTCCGATTGTGTTCTTCTGAAAGAGGATAGTCATATACACCTAGGATGGCTTGAGGGTGAGTAGATCATGGGATAATTTTCATTTTTGGGTGAACTGTCCCTTTACATTTATGCATTTTGGCAGACGCTTTTATCCAAAGCGACTTACATTGCATCATCTTATACATTTATATCCGAGTATGTGCAATCCCTGGGATCGAACCCATGACCTTGGCATTGCTAGTGCCATGCTCTAACCACTGAGCTACAGGAAATCTCTTTAACTTATATTAACTGTATTATGCTGGGATATGAGAAATTACTGTATTTTTTTAATAAATTGCACACTTCACTTTTAAAACAACTTAAAACTTTCAAAAGCTTTTAAAGCTTAAAAATAAATGTCATTAAGTAAAATGATTTTAAACAAAAGTTCTCAAAATTCTAGACTACTTATAACTATATCTATTAAACACAAAATTATGTAACTGAGCCAAAACAGAGAAGAACAACAGCTTAATCTAAATATTTTGCTACATAAACGTCTAATGGATAAAATCTCTTAATTTACTCTACTGTTTAAAAGTTTAGGATCAGCAAGACTGTTACAAAAGATGAATAATTCAAATAAATGCTGTTCTTTTGAACTTTCTATTCATCAAAGAATCCTGAAGAAAAAAAAAATCTATCATGTTTATATTATAAGACAACTAAAAATTAAGTTACTACCTTAGTTATTTTTCAGATTCTTACACAACTGTGACTTTAAGTGTGAATGACACTTTAGGACATTAGAACTGACCGCACTGATGTGTACAGACACAAAGACACGCAAAATTGCACACCCAGAAACATAAACGCAAACAAACACACTTGTAGCATGCCATTTGCGAAATGCCAAGAGACAAAAGGGCAAGAGTTCACCGATTTGACAGGCCCAAAGAAGCCCAAAAAATAAATTGGTTCCGATCATCCACCCATGTACAACAACTTTAAGGTTTGTCGTTTTTTCATTAAGTTTTGTGTTCCCTCCTTTATTCCTGACATGTTTAAGGTGCTCATCAATCAGCCTCTGCGAGTTTCACTCCCGTCTTTCCGGACTGTGAGTGTGTTACCAGGCAACCGCAGAGAGCAAAGGGTTAACAAAGGCAGATTCTGTACAGGCCACATGAGTGGGCAGCCTCGCCATGTGGAACAGGGAAAGAGTTGTGACTGCCAACTACTGAACCACGCCGGCCCCCGAGATCAAAGCCATAGCGTCGCACGGAAGGACGGGACTGGGTTTAAAGGCTGTGGGAGCGTGGAAGGAGAGGTTGAGGGGTTGAAGGATGGGTGGGTGGAAAAAGGGGGACGGGTCAGATTTGAAGTTACAGAGACAGGGCGCTCAGGAGGGAAGCATGTCTGACTTTTTAGGGGGTGTCAGAAGTTTGAGGCTAGCTAGCCCCAGAGGGCAGACAACTCCACTGTCTCAGGAGGAAGGCACGCACTGGTGTCTAGATGGCACCCTGCTGTTCCTTTGTGGGAAACTCAAAGAATGCCCCCTCCTGACATCGCTACTATATTCCAATGCTAATGCACAAATCAGCACTCCAGTATGATTTCACATATATGGCCTAAAAGTATACTGGGAATTTTGCTAAGTGCCAAGAAATGTGTGGGAAACAGACTGTATACATAGCCGTCAGATATTTGCCATTGATATTACCATTGGTTATGTACCATGTATAAACAATGTCAATGTCACAGTTTACATTAATGCTTTATGTTAGGAGTTAATAAAGGTTAATATTTGGTTAACATATTTTATAATCTACTATGCACCATCTTCATTCATTACTATTATAAAGCAGCTTGGAATAAACAGCTTGACGGATATAGTGATATAATGAAATATTGTGATAATCAAGACATAAAACAAGTAGAAGCAATCATCTTCTACATCAGCAATATGTATGATACATTTATTTTTATTATTTGCTGCAGTTTGAAGTGTTGTAATTAGCCTGATATTTTCTTTTCTTTGATTTATTGCATAATTAGTACCACATGCTCTTTCTGAAACAAAGACGGGACCTGAAATAGACAAACTGCCTCCAAAAGTCCTGTAACACGTGTGCGGGGTGAAGTATCAAAATTAAAATGTTGTAAGTAAAAGATGAATGTGTGTGACAGGGGCATTGCAAGAATCTGATTATACAGTATATTTCAACAATCATGTTGTGTGTTGTGTGACATTTTCTGTCAGAATTAGCGAGTCCGAATTCACGAATGATTTTTTTCAGTGATTAAGTCAAACGGGTTTGAACAACAGTCTTAATTGATTTGCGATTTAGTCTGAATCATTCGGAGAGTTTGGTGCCGTTTCTCATTGTCACTCTGTAAAATATGCAACATCTTCTTATCAAAAAATATAAAAAAAACAGCAACAAAAGAACTTTATTTATTTATTTTTTGTATTCACCTTATTTTTTGCGTAAGAGCGGGCACGCCCATTTTTAACTTGAAAGGCTCTCAATTTCAGTTACTTCCAGTAATTTTAACTGTACAAACACAGTCCATTATGCTGCCTCATGTTGCAAACAAGTATTTGTTTTCCTATTATTTTAATTTATTATCATGATCATGAACGCACTGGTTTGTTGCACAAATAGTTTGACCGTTTACAGAACTTACTGTTAAGGTGATGATACACAGGGCAACCTTTTGAGCAATGTTGCTGGGCAATGTTGCCATCAACAGGCAACCTGGTGAGACACAGAGCAACTAATTAGGGCAACAGACAGTTGGCAGCAACCAATCAGAGAGGAGCAAATCTATGGCCAACCCAATAAATACTTTATTATAAACACTTGTTAGGCTTTCATGTGCCATACGCCCTACAGCCTACACCACTACAGATGTTAAAGACAGCATCTTTTTAGTATTTATTTGATGGCTAAATTACAGCCTACGCACATTAAATTGGACACCTATTGGTATTTTAAGCCTTAAATGAGGTAAATTCCCTGTTTTGGGTTGACACATGACAACTCGCCAGCGGAAAAAGATATAAGTTCACGCTTCTTTTCTTTGCTCCACTGCCGCTGAGAGACCGCCATCTTGTTTGAATTTTTTCTGAAATCTCCAAGCCAGTCACGTGATCAGCTGCTAGCATTCTGATTGGAGGATCTCAAAAAATTGCCCACGACGATCTAAAGTATCCAGATAGAAATTCGTTGCTCATTCTCAGTGGGAAAGTGCCCCAGCAACATTGCTCGGCAACATTGCTCAAAAAGTTGCCCCGTGAATCATCACCTTTACTCTTATAGTTATTTACTTATAACGGCTAATGAATCGGAAGTCTCGTACCTTCACAGGAAATTGCTTATTTCTGTATAGAAAAAAGGTACCTTCTAGATATCATGAATACAGTCACTGTACCATGGTACTGCTACAGTTTTGTAAAGGTAGTGCTGTAAAGTAATTGTTTTTCTTGAAATGTCATTTGCTAAGAATGTTAGTTTGTAAAAATGTTTAGGTTACAGTTATACAAGAAACTGAACTAGTCAATCATCTATAGCTCAATACTAGTGTATAATTGTGTGATTTGTAGCACTGTTTTCACCATGATGTTTTTCAGTTTGTTTGTGAGTAGGAGTTTTAGAATATATATACGGCTGGAAAAAGTCCATTGAATCTGTCGTTAATGAAATAATCATCTCTAGCTGATAGGTTACTAATTATTTCACTTGCTCTTTCACTTGCCTCTTGAATCCCTTTTATCTTTGATTAAATAGTATTAGACAAAATGTAACTAATAATACATCACATATACACACTGGGTTGCTGCTTCAAGGTTTGACGTGTTGTGCATTCAGAGATTTTTCTGCATACCTCGGTTGTAGTGGTTATTTGAGTTAGTGTTGCCATTCTCCTCTGACCTCTGACATCATCAAGGCATTTTTACCTACAGAACTGCTGCTCAATGGATACTTTTTCTTTTTTTCGGACCATTCTCAGTAAATCCTAAAGTGCATGAAAATCCTAGCAGATCAGCAGTTTCTTAAATACTCAGACCAACCTGTCTGGCACCAGCAACCATGCCACGTTCAAAGTCACTTAAATCACCTTTCTTCCCCATTTTGATGCTCATTTTGAACTTCAGCAGATCGTCTTGACTATGTCTGCATGTCTAAATGCATTGCCATTTGATTGGCTGATTAGATATTTGCATTAATGTTAAACAGGTGACCCAATTAAAGTGGCCATTGAGTATACAGTGTATATATATATATATATATATATGAGACACTTCCTGTGTCCTTGTATACCAAAGGGCTTAAAAAAACATACTAACATGTTTTTTTGAAATTTGAAATTGTGTGTGTGTGGGTGTTTGTGATAAGTGGAAGAACACAAAGTTTTGAATGAATCATTGCCATATGGGGACATCTGTAGCCCTCTGTTTGTCTGTTCATCGAGTGCATGTGATAAACGGTCTCATTCCCAGGTGTCCAAAGGTAAATCTCTAGGGACCACGCTTGTGCATATGTATGCATCTGTCTGCACATTCGTGTAGTTCACTGCCACTTCAAAGTCAAGAACATACCCCCAGCGCTGCCCTATTGTGGCTCAGTAATGATTAGTACATGAGTGTTTCTATTCACATGCAGCCAACCTCAACAGAGACCGAATTCCTGCTGACGAAAATTACACAGCATTGCAAGCTATTGCACTACAAGCCCTGTTTCAAACATGCATACTGTAGACAGGAAATGACACTGCACGGTAATAGCAGGACAGACATGACAGCTTGTTGTCATTATTTTTCATCTCTCTCTTCAGCCCCTGCTGCGGATCGACACGCTCCACACAGTGTGATGGACTCCCAGTAAGAGCTAATGTATGTCTTCACTCATTCCTCTCTCACTTTGTTTCCATAAACATCACTCTCAGCCTAATTTTCAGCCGCTTATTTTATGTCCCCCGCGTGCTTCGCAGCCTTCACCCTCCGTGTTCTCCAGCTGCTACAATGGCCATTGTAGCTCAAAGGACTTGTCAACAACTGGGAAAACTGAAAGCCCTTTTGTTGTGAGTTTGTCTGCATTATCTAAAGTGTCCTCAAACCACTCAGTGAAGAACAGGGGTGGGCTATCTATCAGCCCTGTGCTGTATAGAGTGTGACTTTTAGCATTAGTTTAAATGGTATCAATTCAATACACAACCACAGCAGTGATTTCTCTGAAAACAAAGAATGGTAAAGAAAAACATGTGTTGTGTTTTCTGCAATTAACAGTTTGGGTGGATTTTCAGATTTTCAGATGGTTTTGGCTTTATGGTATAGGCTTTTTTTGTTACTTTTTAAATTAGGTGCCAAGTTCCGAAGGTGCGTAGGCACCTATTGTAATCGTTGCCGTTCTTATTATTATTTTTACGTTTCAAGCTTTAAAGTTCTCGTTCTCGCAAATACGTGACGGCTAGTGAAAGTAAACCGTTTGTTTTGCTTATTTTTAATAAAGTGATAACCTGAAGAAAGCCTGCAGTATTTTTATTGGAATATAAACATTGACAAAGCATGTAACACAAAGGCTACTCATTTTCATAAATACACGTGGTTAAATAAAACGTTATAAAATTATATGAAAACAATGTCTATAATAATATGAAAGAAATCTTTTAATAAGTTATGACATTTGTTTGTGATGTTATGTTGTATTTATTGTGCATTAGCCACTTATAAGATCCTGGGACGGTCAGTTGAGCAACAAGATCGCAGCACATCTCAATTCTCAAATGATGCGTTCTGTGTCCTCACGTCCTTCCGAGTTCGTTCTTTCAAGGTCGCCTGGCAAGACCGGACTCCACGAGAACACAAGTCCGTTCTGTGCGTTCTTGGAATTGAGAAACAGCCAATGATTCCTCTGATTCCTTGGCTCAAGGCGATTCAATTGCACCATGTGACATCATTTTCCGTCATTAAATTTTTCCCGCCATTTTGAACTTTCAAATTTTGTCACAAAATGCTATATTTTTTACGAACGCATTGGCATATCGTTATGAAACTCGGTATGTGTCTTCGACACCATGGCCAGAAGATACTCAAATAGTTTTGGTGCAGCGCCACCTTGTGGTCAAAAGTTTGAAATGTACAAAAATGTAATAACTTTTGAGTAAATGAAGAGTTTGGTTCGAAAACGCAATAACTCCATTTTGATTAATTTGAGTAAAAAGGTGTTTTCTTTACCAAGAAAGTGGCAAGATGAAAACCACTATTTTCTGTTTCAAACTTTCACATAGCATCTTTCGTATAAAAAAACATTAAAAATTCAAATCTACATTTTGATTTTAAAAAGTTTATTATAAAAACGTATTATTTTTTTCCCAAAATGCAATAAATCCATCAATATAAAAGTTATTTTTCAAATTGAAAATACACAACAAAGTAAGTTGATTCACATATATGACAGAGTCTAAACTTTGCCAATATTTATCTTATATACAGGCATTTTACTCAAAATACATTCAGCCGTCGCTCCCAAAATGAATTCAACGGGTCATCTTGTTATTGTTATAAATTATTTGTCATTACCGATTAAAGAGTATCTGGCGCCACCGCACGGTTAAATAAACACATTTGCCGAGTACATTGGTATTAGAAACGGCTTTTTAAAAAGCCTTCAATATTTATAGTGGGTGGAATGGTGCGCTGTGATTGATTGAGAGCGGATATATCGCGTTCTGCAGAGAAGAGAGACTGGCATTTGTCGCGTTTTGGAAAGAAAGGGAGAAAACATGACAGAATAACACGACGGATATCGCATTTTGCGCAAAATTAATAAATGACTTTTCAATACCGACCAGATACAATACTGATTTTGGCGGAAACTCAATTTTTTGAAAATGCCATTTATCGCGTTTTGGAACCAAACAATTAGTCCAATTTTCACTAAAATTTAATCGTATCATTTTCAGACCATGCTGGCAAAATTTTATGGATTTCGTAAACCATGGCAACAAAGTTGAGGCATGATACCAAAGCAACTTTTGAGGCTGTATCTCTGCAATGCTATGGAATATTGACACCAAACTTTGCATGTTGTCACTTCACTCTACACCACATCAAATTGGTCACAGAGCCACCTATTGGTCGAAAGTCATAAACCATTAAATCTCTACTAGTGACTGTGTTTATGATATCAATAACTACTGAATGAGATTGGCATCATTAATAACTAATAGGTAACTATGACAAATTATAAAGAATTACTAATTAATTAGTAATCACAACATTAAAGTGTCTGAGATTTGAGGAATTGTTTTTTTTTTTTTACCCTCAACATGATCATGAAATGCATAATTACTCAAGTGATACCTAGTCACTATGCAGGAACTACTAGTGATCTGGAACATTATTTTAAAGTGAAAAACATATTTTTCACTTTAAAATAATGGTCCAGATCACAAGTAGTTCCTGTATAGTGACTAGGTAACACTTGAGTAATTAGTGATGCATTTTATAACTATATTCAGAGTAAAAATGATGACTGATTATGTCTCAGACACACGATAATGTTCTTTACAGTAAGTTAGTTAATAGTTATTATTGATGATCTCATTCAGTAATTATTGATTAGCTAATAAGGAACTATCTCCTAAATTCGATATTTCTTACTGATTAGTTAAGCTTGTTTCTATATTAGTTAATAGTAGTAGCTGAAGTGTTAATGTAGTACTACTTATTTGTCCTGCATGTCAGGAAATGAACACAGACAGAGGATCCAAGTGCAAGTATAACAATATTTATTGACAGAATTCACTGTGCAATAACTTCACTCCAAATGGACAGTCGATGCAGAGACTGAGGCGTGCAGAGATGGTGGCGTGCAAAGTGGTGACGAGCTGTGTGGCGCAGGGCTGCAACGGGTATCAGAGACCAAGGATAATCCAGCCCAGAAAGCAGGGCAAACGACGACAGTCCAGTAATCCGAGAACCAGGGAGAGACAAACAGAGAGCACGACACCAGGACAGCCTGCAACGAACTGACAAAGACGACAAGGAGACACGCACATTTATAACAAGCACAAACAAGACACGGCTGGCAACAGATCGCAATCAGACCATAAAGGGTGAAGCCCACACAATCATTCACTCACACACATAAACACACAACAAACACACGAGGGCGAGTAAGTGAATCCATGAACCGTGACAGTACCCCCTCTCCTACGAGTGCCTCCTGGCGCTCCCAGGAGAGCCTACCTGTTGATTGTAATCATCAATAAGAGAGTGATCCAGGATGTCCCTGGCAGGAACCCAACTCCTCTCCTCCGGACCGTAACCTTCCCAGTCCACTAAGTACTGGAATCCGCGTCCCCTTCACCTAGAGTCCAAGATACGAGGAACCGAATAAGCGGGTTCCCCATCTACGAGACGCAGCGGGGGGGGGAACCGGAACCGGCGGATTAATGTTCGAATGAAAAACAGGTTTGATTTTAGACACGTTAAACACGGGATGAATTCTACGGTACGCTGGAGGGAATTTGAGGCGGACTGTCACCGGACTAAGAATCTTGGTGACAGTAAACGGGCCAATGAATTTGGGTGCCAACTTATTACTTACGGAGCGGAGCGGAATATTCTTGGAAGAAAGCCACACTTTTTGACCAACGACGTATACGGGAGGCTTCAGGCGGTGGCGATCTGCCTGGGCCTTGGTGCGCGCTCCCACCTGAAGAAGAGTCTCACGGGCTCTTCTCCACGTGTGACGACACCTCTGGACAAAGGCGTGAGCGGAGGGGACCACGACTTCAGATTCCAGACTAGGAAAGATAGGTGGCTGGTAACCTAGACTACACTGAAAAGGTGACAGGCCCGTAGCCGACACTGGTAACGAGTTGTGCGCGTACTCCACCCAAGGAAGCTGCTGACTCCAGGAGGAAGGATTCTGAGCTACCCGACATCGCAATGTTCTCTCCAAATCCTGGTTGGCTCTCTCAGCTTGCCTGTTACTCTGGGGATGGAACCCAGATGACAAACTAACCGTCGCTCCCAGTAATCGACAAAATTCCTTCCAGAATTTGGAGGTAAATTGGGATCCCCTGTCAGAAACCACGTCTACCGGGAGGCCATGAATACAGAAGACATGATTAATGACAGTAACTGCTGTCTCCTTGGCAGTAGGTAATTTGGGCAAGGGGATGAAATGTGCCGCCTTCGAGAACCGGTCAAAATCACCGTATTGCCCTGTGAAGGAGGGAGGCCTGTGACGAAATCTAGCGCTATGTGGGACCAGGGTCTCGAAGGGACAGACAGCGGTTGAAGAAGCCCCTCTGGGGAACGATTGGAAGTCTTACCACGAGCGCAGACAGAGCAAGCCAAAACAAAATTGCGAACGTCGCGAGCCATGCAGGGCCACAAGAATCGTTGCTTAACCAAAAAATTGGTACGACTAAGCCCTTGATGACAAGCCAGATTGGAATCATGACCCCACCGGATAACGTCTGAACGTAACCTCTCTGGCACAAATAACCGACTCGGCGGGCACCCGAGGTGGAGGCGTTACCCCTTCTAAGGCCGTGCGGACCTTCGACTCGACCTCCCATGTGAGTGAAGAGACAATGAGTCTCTAAGGTAGAATACACTCGGGAGTGGACGGGCACTCAGAACAATCAAAAACACAAGATAAAGCATCGGGTTGACGTTTTTAGACCCGGGACGATAAGATAGAGAAAAATCAAAACGACCGAAAAACAGAGCCCACCGAGCCTGCCTAGAGTTTAGTCATTTAGCGGATCTGATGACCTCTAAGTTCTTATGATCAGTCCAGACAATGAAAGATACCCCCGAACCCTCCAACCAATGACGGCATTCTTCCAAAGCTAGTTTGACTGCCAGCAGCTCCCTGTTACCAATGTCATAATTACGTTCGGCAGCGGATAAACGGATGCATCTTATCCGCGGCGGCATGCTGGGATAGAACTGCACCTACCCCCACCTCTGACTTATCAACCTCCACCACAAACTGACGTGACGGATCAGGGGCGACAAGAATGGGAGCCCAAACAAAGCGGCTTTTGAGGTTGGAGAATGCAGCCTCGGCTGCATCAGACCACCTGAACGCCGTTGCGGGGGAGGTCAAGGCAGTCAGAGGAGCGGCTAGTTGGCTGAAATTGCAAATAAAACCTCTGCAGGGCCTTGCGGGAATCTGGGATTGGCCAATCCACCACAGCCGTAACCTTGTCAGGATCCATGTGCACCCCCTCGGATGACACGATATAACCCAAAAATGGAACAGACTGTGCATGAAAAACACACTTCTCCGCCTTGACAAAAAGCCCATTCTCTAGCAGCCTCTGGAGCACTCGTCTGATGTGTTGCACATGTTCCTGGAGAGAAGAAGAAAATATCAATATGTCGTCCAGGTACACATAAATGAACTGATCGACCATGTCTTTTAACACGTCATTAACGAGTGTTTGGAACACGGCGGGCGAGTTGGAAAGGCCGAAGGGCATAACCAAGTATTCAAAGTGCCCTCTAGGGGTGTTAAAAGCCGTCTTCCACTCATCCCCCTCCCTGATGCGGACCAAATGATAAGCGTTGCGCAGGTCCAATTTCGTGAAAAGAGACGCGCCCTGCAGCCGTTCAAAGGCAGAAGACATCAACGGCAAAGGATGAGTATTCTTTACCGTGATGTTGTTCAGTCCTCTGTAATCAATGCACGGCTGCAGCGACCCGTCCTTCTTACCCATGAAAAAAAAACCTGCCCCCGCGGGAGACGAAGAGCGGCGGATGATCCCAGCTGCCAGAGAATCAGAAATGTATTTCTCCATGACCTCCCTTTCTGGATTAGAAAGTGAATATAACTTGCCTTTTGGCGGAGAATACCCTGGCACTAAATCTATAGCACAGTCATAGGGACGATGCGGAGGGAGAGAATCAGCCCGGGACTTACTGAACACTTCCTTCAGGTCAAGATACTCCTCAGGCACATTTGTGTAAACACAGTCCTTTCTCCCTCCGACGTGTCCTCTCCTCCCGGGAGAGCAGAGCTCTTCCCACCTGCATGGGTTCATGATCGAACGGGGGACCGACCGTGTTACCTCGGGTGACTCCCACTACATCCAGTTCTTCAAAGCGCCCTACAGACCTCTTACGCTCCGCGCGTTCTTGTAAACGGCCATCCACTCGTAGCGCGAGCTTAATAAGTCCATTGAGAGTGGTGGGCAAATCCAACGGGTAGATCTCCTGGTGAACACGGTAGGTGCAGGAATGAGAGGTTCCTGTTGAGTGTTGATGTTGGCGGATGGATGGGGAACAGACGGTGGAGCTGGTGCAGTGGGAGATGAGAGATGTAAAACCTGGGTCGAGAGATCGGCCACCTGCGCCACCAAGGCCTGAAAGGCACGAGCAGTGGCCATCACCTGCTCGTCCTGCTGATCCATCCGTTGAGCGCTCTTGCTCAAATACTCCTGAAGATCCGACGAACTTGCTGGATTCATTCTGGGTCAGTTCGTTCTGTCAGGAAATGAACACAGACAGAGGATCCAAGTGCAAGTATAATAATATTTATTGACAGAATTCGCTGTACAACAACTTCACTCCAAATGGACAGTCGATGCAGAGACTGAGGCGTGCAGAGACGGTGGAGTGCAAAGTGGTGACGAGCTGTGTGGCGCAGGGCTGCAACGGGTATCAGAGACCAAGGATAATCCAGCCCAGAAAGCAAGGCACAGGACGACAGTCCAGTAATCCGAGAACCAGGGAGAGACAAACAGAAAGCACGACACCAGGACAGCCTGCAACGAACTGACAAAGGCGACAAGGAGACACACACATTTATAACAAACACAAACAAGACACGGCTGGCAACAGATCGCAATCAGACCATAAAGGGTGACGCCCACACAATCATTCACTCACACACATACACACACAACAAACACACGAGGGCGAGTAAGTGAATCCATGAACGGTGACAGTGCATTACTTCCTGCATAGTTACTTATTAATGACGGACCATTATTCTAAAGTGTTACCAAAAAATGCTTTTGAAGTAGCATGTATTGAATTTTCTGCCAAGCGTTCCCACTATATGTTACGTGAACAGGAAGTAGAGTGGGCCTACACCGAGGAGAAATTGTGAAAAAGACAAATATTTATGGTGTGGTGAAATGGAGTGTTATGGTGCTAATGTAGTGTTCTATGCTTAATATCGAAGTGTTTTGAAGTCATAATCTGTCTTTTTGGCAACACAACTGAGTAAAGCAGAGTCTTTAGGGTGACTCCATGCTGACATTAATAGCTATGTTCTGCTCAGAGAAATGTGTGTCACCGAAGGCCTCTAGGAAGACTCTGATGCCCTGATTGACTCCCTGGGGGTCACTCTGAGCCTCTAGAGTACAAATGAGGGGGAGGCAGAAGGGGATAGATGGAGAAAAGCAGGACTAGATTAAGACCATATACAGCACTGAATATGTGAAGCAGAAAGGTCTCGATTCACCTTGTTTTGCACCAGCAGGCACCCCTATATTCCATCTATTATACATCAAACTCACTTATACCTAAATCAAACCCTTTTTGAAAGCACAAAGACAAAAGCCGCAGTACGCACGGCAGATCAAGCTTTGTAAGCACTTCTCGAAAGCTCATTTTAGACTGCGAAATAACAGTAATGCTAGCATTTTCATTTAAGGCAAGCAGAGAATGCCCAGCCCCCAGTACAAATAATGCAAATTCGTAATCTGTACACCTTCACAACTGTATCACCATTCACCAAGGTATAATTGTTCTGTTGAGATTTAATGAAATGCAAATGCTCTTGGCATTTCAGAATCAATTTAATACTGGGAGGTTTAATTCTCATCCACAAATCCCTGGATAACATTGTTTTAAACCTTGTTAATAGTCTTAGTATCTGGAGTGCACAAAGTGATAGTACAATGAATAAAAATGAGAGACTTTGAGAGCGGTGTAATTTTCGAAATTAATGGAAACCACTACCATTTGGCAAATTACATTTTTTAATGGGCGAAACAGTATTTACATCTTCACAAAGGCAGTTATGGTCTGTACGATTATTTGCATGTAGGGAAATGATTACAAAAATAAATCTGCATTGGGAAATGAGATGCACTGAACTGACAGTATGTTCCCTTTTGCATGTTTTCGTAACAGTGTTTGTGGGAGACGGTTGAAACCGTGTATCTGCGAGCATATGGAGGCATTGTGCTTTGCACCCCTTGGGCTTGCTGGTTTAGGGCTGTGGGCAGGCCTGTGGTGTCAGATATCCACAATGAACTGAGACTGTAACCTTTATCTGCAGGTTTCATCATTGTTTCATTATCAAAATGATGATGACTCACCAGCATAGAACTATACTTCTGATGTCATCTCACTTATATGAGTGACATTTCAGTGTTTGCCTGTCCTCCACACGGGACTGTGAATGATGTTATCCTTGTTTATAAAGGTGAAACCATCGAATCTGCCAGTGGATGCACTAAATATCATTGCAGTTTGTAAAAGTTGAGTCTGCTCGCATATTTTATAGTTCACCCACAAATGGAAAATTACCGTACAACATTATTCTCATGTTATTCCAAACATTTTTTTTTAAATTCAAGATATTCAATAAAATAAACATTAAATGAGTAATAAAAAAGCAGGATATTAAAAAAAATGTTTTTAAAAAATCATCACATACAATAATTCATAGTTATCTTTTGTTTTGCTCCAAATACACCATTAGGGGTTGGTGGTAAGACAAAAATCTTATATCACAATATGAGTAATTTAATTTCACGATAACGATAAATATCACCTTATAAAATAGTTAGTTGCTGTCCTTGATTCTGATTGGTCAATAGTTTTATTCACGATAAAACATGGCTATGACCACTTCACCCAACGGTTCTGTGTATCACTCATACACTGGTATCACTACACAACACCCTTAGCAACCACTCTTAGCAACGTAAACTGAATGTTCTCAATTGATATTGTTCATTGAAGCTTACTGTATTATGTAGAAGAGTATTGTGAGAAAGAGATCGAGTGAGCGAGTTTAATCCATTTAAATGTCCGATGTATTATCTTGTCCTTTTAACAGTTAAGGGGTTTTCCCATGACTGACAGTGCTAGTCAAAGCATTTGTCAGTTGCATCTTGTTCCGTGTTCACAACAATTCAGTCTTTTCAATGTAAAAGTCTTCGCTACTGACTGACACACTCATAAAGACAGTCTTTCCCGCCATCTAATATTCACGGTCAGGGACTATTTTTTCCAGCAGAAGGAAGGCTTTTAGTGAAAGTTTACTTCATGAAAGTTGCATTGATACATATTTTTGGCTTTAAAATTTGTATTGTGTAATTATTTTATAAAAGCAATAAGGTACTCGAGGCTAGTGCTGTATTGCTTACAAATAGGCCTAGTTATTTTTGCTTTAAATAAGGTTTTTATGATATTAAAATGTTGATACCATTGAAATTGAAATCAATATTACAAAAAAAATAATAATAATTACTTGCCTAAATAAGAAAACTCTCAAGCTTACTGAGGACAAGTAAACAGTGGTAAAATAAGAACAACAAAACTTCCTATACAAGCACATAGGAAAACAAACTACAATAGAACAAAGACACAAATGAAATAGGCCTACCTGAAAAACTTCAAGCACCAGAAATAAGAAATACTACATAAACAGTATAAAGTAAACAAATGTGTATATATATATATATATATATATAAAACACTGCATAGTCTTTACTATGTAAATTAAACCTACGTTTATTCTTATTAAAGTTACAGAAGTGAATCAGTCAAGAGCAGTGAGAGATTTTGTTGTAGTTGTTTGATTAACATTAATCAACATTAAACAGTACTGATTCACATGCATTTACTTTCTCAACTGTTTACGATTACTTAAGACATACAACCCCAATTCCAGAAAAGTTGGGACATTTTGTAAAATGCAATCAAATTAAGAATCTGTGATTTGTTGATTCTCTTTAACCTTTATTTAACTGATGAAAGTACAAAGAAAAGATTTTCAATGTTTTCAATGGCCAAATTAATTGCATTTTGTAAATATAAACAAATTTTGATTTTGATGGCTACAACACACTCCAATAAAGTTGGGACAGAGTCATGTTTACCACTGTGTCACATCAACTTTCCTTTTAATTACACTTTTTAAGTGTTTGGGAATTGAGGATACTAGTTGTTGCAGTTTTGCAAGTGGAATTTTTGCCCAATCTCGACTGATACAAGACAGCTGCTTAACAGTCTGTGGTCATTGCTGTCTGATTCTCCTTTTCATGATGTGCCAAACATTTTCAATAGGGGACAGATCTGGAGTGAAGGCAGGCCAGTCAAGTATCCACTCTACGTTGTAGAGTTTCTACTAAATCACTCTGTTGTATCATGTGCAGAATCAGAATTGTCTTGACTCCCAGAAAGGATGTCATCTTGATGGCAATATATGTCTCTGTGCAATCCCAGAATACGTCTCCATGTCAATGATTCCTTCACACGTCTGCAAGTCACCCATGCTGTTTACACTGATGCCCCCCCACACCATGACAGATGTTTGCTTTTGCACCTGTTGCTGATGAAAGTCTGGATGGTCTCTTTCGTCCTTAGCACTGAGAACTCAATGTCCATTTTTTCCAAAAGCGAGCTGAAACATGGACTCATCTGACCATGGCACACATTTCCACTGTCTTTTGGATCATCTGAGATGAGCTCGGGCCCAGAGAACTTGGTGCCATCTCTGCATTAAACAGATGTATCGCTTTCTCCTTGCGTAACAGAGATTTGAGTTGTATTTCTCGATGCAGCAGCAGACTGTTAAGTGACAACTGCTTTCCAAAGTACTCCCAAGCCCATGTGGCGGTATTTAACACAGTAGCATGACGGTTTCTCATGTAATGCCGTCTGGGAGCTCGAAGGTCACGCATATTCAACAGACGTTTCTTGCCTTGCCATACATGGACTGAGATTTCTGAATCTTTTCACAATATTATGTATGGTAGATGATGAAAGACCTAAATACCTTGCAATCTTGCATTGAGAAATGTGATTTTTTTATTACTTGAAAATCCTCTCATGAAAGTGGTGAGCCAGACCCATCTTTGCTTGCAAAGACTGAGCCTTTGGTGGACGCTCCTTTTAAACCTAATCACAATACCCTCACCTATTGCCAATTCACTCACCTATTGCCAATTCACCTGCTAATTGTGGACTGCTTCAAAACAGTTTAACTTGGATATTCTATAATCTTTTCACATTTATTTTGCCTCTGTCCCAACTTTTTTGGAGTGTGTTGCAGCCATCAAAATAATTTTTTTAATATATTTACAAAATAGACTTAATTTGGCCAGTTAAATAGTTAAATATTTTGTTGGCTGAATAAAGGTTAAAGAGAATTAAGTAATTTTGATTCTTGATTTTATCACATTTTACAAAATGTCCCAACTTTTTTGGATTTGGGGTTGTAAATGACAGTGTTTACGAGGATACTTGCAAAAGTGGGCACTTTGACACATAAGTGTGTGTATTTAAAGGATTAGTCCACTTTTAAATTCACTTTTCCTGATAAACTTACTCACCCCCATGTCATCCAAGATGTTCATGTCTTTCTTTCGTCAGTCGAAAAGAAGTTAAGGTTTTTGATGAAAACATTCCAGGATTATTCTCCTTCTGGTGGACTTCAATGGCTACCAACAGATTGAAGGTCCAAATTATGGTTTCAGTGCAGCTTCAAGGGCTTTAAACGATACCAGATGAGTAATAAGGGTCTTATCTAGCGAAACGATCGATCATTTAAAAAAAAAATACAACCGTTTATGCTTTATAAACAAAATATCGCCTTGAAAGTACTTTCCGCTTCCGCATTCTTCATAACACTTACGCTGAATGTCCTACGCCTTCCCTATTCAACTTATGGAAAAAAACGAAACTGGCGCCGCGTTCGTTCCGTAAGTAGAATAGGGAAGGCGTAGAACATTCAGCGTAAGCGTTATGAAGAATGCGAAAGCGGAAAGTACGTTCAAGGCGATATTTTGTTTATAAAGCATAAACGGTTGTATTTTTTTTTAAAATGATCGATCGTTTCGCTAGATAAGACCCTTATTACTCATCTGGTATCGTTTAAAGCCATTGAAGCTGCACTGTAATCATAATTTGGACCTTCAATCTGTTGGTAGCCATTGAAGTCCACTATAAGGAGAATAATCCTGGAATGTTTTCATCAAAAACCTTCATTTCTTTTCGACTGACGAAAGAAAGACATGAACATCTTGGATGACATGGGGGTGAGTAAATTTATCAAGAAAAGTGTATTTAAAAGTGGACTGATCCTTTGACCGACTCAGTTCATTACTCATGCGCTGTATGAGCAGTGGCTTCATGGGCGCGAGACTCTCAGACAGTGCACGCAAGCGAAATGAGTTCTCTTTCGTTGCGTATTGCACTTCAATGGTTTAAAATCACTTGTTTTTAAACTGCAGTGGTTAAAAAACACATGCCAATGATAAGCTTTCGTGACTGCGGAGTACGGCAACATCACATGAGCGTAACCATGATAGACAATAGTCCAAAATCTCTCACAAATTTCTACCGGTTAATTATGTCTACTGGTATATTGCCCACCCCTATACACCGTTCAAAGGTTTATGTTAAGTAAGATTATTTTAAAAGAAGTATCTTATATTCACTAAGGTTTATTTGATCAAAAATATATGTATATATATGCAGAGCTGGGTAGTAACGGATTACGTGTCATCTGGATTACATAATCAGATTCCAAAAATCAAGTACTTGTAATTAGAGTAAACTACTTTTTAAAATACTAATAATCAGAATACAGTTACTTTTTTTTATGGATTACATGATTACATATTATTTACACAATGGCAGTAAGTTATTCACAATCCATTGATTCTCCTAATTTTTCAAACCTGCCGCTATATACATTTGTGATTCTTCGAGTTTTTCTGGCAGTGAGGGGGAGGGGTGTGGAATCGTGCACAGAAATCAGCAACAACAAGAATATTTGTTTTGTTTTTTTAATGTTGCTGTTTTCTAAATTTACTTAATTTTAAGTAAATATGTTTTAAAATCATAAGATGTGATTTTGTTTTATTCAGTGTTACTATCAGCAAACACTAATAGGTACATTATTGTTAGTATTTTGAAGTATTTACTGTCCATACATTGCACTTTAAAAATAATCTGTTGAGGCTCTTGTTGGTGAATAGAATATGTTTTTTGCAATATGTTTTTTATTTGTATCTGTCAAAATAGTACAAGATTATCCTACAATGTGACATCAAATTAGGGTTAGCACAAAAGTAATCTAAATGTAATCCAAAAGTAGTCAGATTACATTACCAAAAATGTGTAATCTAAGAGATTATATTACTGATTACAAATTTTGTCATGTAATTTGTAATCAGTAACTGATTGTAATTCATAAGTAATCTACTCAGCTCTGTCTGTGTGTGTGTGTGTGTGTGTGTGCGCACTGTTATACATGAAGTTTTTGCAGTTATATTAAGAAATATTCTTATTCAGTTGACTCAAATGAAATAAATTCACAGTACTAACACCGTATAAGTACTAGTTTTTAAACTCAAACTGTTTGAAGCAATCGGTTTCCCAAATGAAAAGAGTTAAAGTTCCTGTAAAGTCAATTCTGAGAATTCTTTCTAAACACTTTATAAATGTTACAAATGTATTGCTGAAACACATTACATAGACTGAGAATTGTGTAATGCTTAAATGTAAAGTTAGAGCGTTAAACAGTTTTTTACCAAGTCTCTGTTCAGGATTTTTTTGGGCAGAGCTTAAACAGGGGTCTGATGACGCACTTGGTCCCCCGAGCATAGCCCCGCCCCTAACACTATATAACTGTCGATGGCGCACCGAGCGTGGCGCCACCCCTAATGCTAGCGGCTCACCCGCTCAATCTCGAGTGTCATTACAGATATACAGCCCTTTGCACATTTAGCTACTAATGCCTTCGTTACGCAAATGCATATTACATGGTGGTTATATACAATACAGCTGTATAGTTATATATATATATACATTTTTTTTTTATGCAAAGTTATGATTGTGCCTCCTTTACTACCTTTGTGTGATTCTGACTCCTACACGCTCATGTGCAGGTTGCCTTAAGTGCATGCGGTACTGCTCATAATAGCAGAAATACCAAAAAATATTTCATTCCTTTTAAAGTGACCAATGCTTTGAGTCGTTCATGGCCATATTAATGTAATTTTAATATCCCTCTTTTTCAGAATTAAGGCCTAAATTTAAAACTAATTAGATATGCCTTTCCATTCCCATTCCCAGAGGAACAGTTCTACGCTTGTGGAAAATTACAACCTCTGCGAGCTGCCCTGTTGGATGCCATTGTCACATTCTTTCTGCAGAGACTGGGATCCAATAGGGGGCCTTTCTCCCTCCAGACGCTGACTTTCCAGTGGCTGATTGATGAGAAAAGAAGGGATGACTTGACTCAATGCAGCGTAACCAGGGTAATCTTCCAGGTGATGATCCTATTGGGGAAAAGGGGTACATAGAGAAACTATATTCTGTTTTTGCATTGATGCCTGCAGACCCTCTATCAAACTCCAATGTATTTTTTGCCATCTTACCACTCCTCCTGATTGTTAAGCTCAGTGCTTTATAGGGATGCTGGCTGGAGGACGGCCCTGAAAGATCTAGAGAAGCTGACGAGTAAAATCCATTGGGGCTTTTGTGATGTTATCCGAGCCCCTCGCAGTCTTCCTTTTGAACTTGTGCTTCTGAAAAGTTGCAGGAGCAGCAGGTCCAGCCAAAGCCGATGCACCTACGGTTTTAATCATGTGACGCGTGAGTGGACTTGTTTGGTTGTTTTGCTCTTTATTTGAGTGGCGTTATACATCTTAATGTGTCCGGTTTAAGATTCCTCTGTTTTTTTGTTTTTTTTTTCCTTCGCTGATATGTGGGACCGAAAACATATTTCGCAGTGCATCCGGTATGACATGATTAAAGAGACTCTAAAGTTTTATGCTCTTTGAAGAGTAGCTTTGAATGCTGAGACTCCTGAGGCCCCTGTGGAGTGGTATTATCCACTGGTTGCTGCAATAATTGGATTTCACAGTGTATTATTTTTGCATTAGATTTATAATTCAGTCGCGATAACAAACACGCAGGGAATTTACTCTCATTTACTTCCAAATATGTGCCTTTTAATTTATTTTTGTTAAAATATCATATGTCAGTATACAAATAATACATTTTTAAACAATGAGGAATAACTGTGCAACATCTCTGTTACCAATTTATGGCAGATCTGACACCACGTCAAATGTGTCAAAGCTGCCTCTGATGCTCAGCCCATAAAAGAGATGACTTTGAGCTGTCAGCACATACTTCCTTCCTGTGTTACATGCTTGAACTCCCCAGGTATGGTTTAGACTTTGACACCATTTTACTCCTGCCTCATATCCTTCCTCTCATTCCACGTGTTCATTCACCTGATGATGAGGCCAAAGAGTTCAAAGGTATCACAAAAAGATTTGAGAGACTTTCAGTGGCGAATCAACATCAAAGTCAGCATCAAAGTTTGCCACGGCTGAGTGCAATAGTAGCGTTCCAGAAGTAAACAATATAATTAAGTGTAAACCTGAGGAGATGGACCTACAATGACTTCTGAGGTTTTTAAACAGTGGTGTATTCTTCTTTAGAAGTCAGATGTCGTGTGATTTCAACCTTATTTTTAAGTTTAATTGTTGAATTCTTTGTAATAATCCTTAAGCGAGAATTGCGAGGAAATGGGAAAACAGCAACTGAAATCAACAGTGACTGTCCATTGTGAATGATGTAACATCTTCTTCTTCCTCTTCCTCTTCTTCTCTGATGCTTTGCTTCATGAGTACTAAAATATAATTATACAGTAGCTCACTAAATCTTTTTGTAAATTAATCTGAATTTAATTCAGACTATAAATAAAGCCATTTACATCCTGCATGTCCGCTCTTCACATGAAGCATGTGATGCTGGAATACTATAATGGGTCATTGTGATAAAAGCTGTCCACAGTGCATTTTAATCAACATGCTTTCTTGCAGTGTGGAATCTGTGGATGGCTTTGTTTACTATAACATCATTGTTGTGTTTCTCACTTATAGCAACTTTGTAATGTGCCACTGAAAATCTTTCAGTGATAAAAGACATTAAGTACACAGTCTTGTACTTTTTCTCTTTCCTAATTCTTAACTACTTTTTTTGCTTCACATCAAGTGTTGTTATTCATCTCAGAGCTGGTTAGTTTATTTCAAGTTTAAAATTAACTGTGTAACGAGGCGGGACACAACGTGAGATCCATGTGCAAGCTTTTATTAAACAGTGTTCGTAGTCAGACAGGCATTGGTAGAACAACAGCAGACAGGTATGGCATAGAGCAGGCAGAATCGTAGTCGGAGAACAGGCAATAGGTCTGGGCGGGCAGATACCAATCACAAGTCCAGTAAACAATGAACAGTCCAAAGGCAGGCAGCAGAGAATCGTAGACGGGGAACAGACTAGATCAAAAACAGGCAGACAAACAGAATGATAAATGCTCAGAATTGCAACCGTAGAAAATAAGACCTTGCAACGTGTATGAGGATGTGAATGGTTTAAATAGTCCAGATAATGTGCTGCAGCTGGGTGTGGTGATTACTGATTGGTGGAGTGAGTGCAGGTGATTGGCAGGGAGGAGGATGGGAAATGAAGTCCGGGAATGACTGGAAACGTGACAAACTAAGTAAAAGTAAGTAAAAGTAACTAAGTAACTAAGTAAAAGTAAAAAAATTTAAAATGCCTCTGAAAAACATCAATGGGAGAAAAACTTCCCCAATCAAAGCCACTTAAAAAGTGAACAGTGACTGTTGGGTCATTCTGTGTCAACTCAACCAGAGGTCCCTGGCTAAAAAATTTGATTTTGATAAAAAAAAATTCTAGTGAAAGAAATACATAAATTAAGAAGAAAGCCAAAATATAAAATGTCATGAATGTATAATTACTGAGTAATTCACTGTTTTGTAGAGGGGGGTCAAAATGACAATTTTCACGTGAGCTTCAGAGGCAAATTACAGGTGGTAAAAATGACATTAGAAAGATGGCAGCATCATTATTTTATTTTTACACAGAGACTATTACTTAAATTTCTTAAATTTCTTCTGATCATCCTTGAGATGGTTATACACCTTCATTTGAGTCCAGCTGTGTTTGATTATACTGATTGGACTTGATTAGGAAAGCCACACACCTGTCTATATAAGACCTTACAGCTCACAGTGCATGTCAGAGCAAATGAGAATCATGAGGTCAAAGGAACTGCCTGAAGAGCTCAGAGACAGAATTGTGGCAAGGCACAGATCTGGCCAAGGTTACAAAAAAAATTCTGCTGCACTTAAGGTTCCTAAGAGCACAGTAACCTCCATAATCCTTAAATGGAAGACGTTTGGGACGACCAGAACCCTTCCTAGAGCTGGCCGTCCGGCCAAACTGAGCTATAGGGGGAGAAGAGCCTTGGTGAGAGAGGTAAAGAAGAACCCAAAGATCACTGTGGCTGAGCTCCAGAGATGCAGTCGGGAGATGGGAGAAAGTTGTAGAAAGTCAACCATCACCAGTCGGGGCTTTATGGCAGAGGGCCCGACGTAAGCCTCTCCTCAGTGCAAGACACATGAAAGCCCACATGGAGTTTGCTAAAAAACACCTGAAGGACTCCAAGATGGTGTCTTGTCCTTCATGTGTCTTGCACTGAGGAGAGGCTTCCGTTGGGCCACTTTGCCATAAAGCCCCGACTGGTGATGGTTGACTTTCTACAACTTTCTCCCATCTCCCGACTGCATCTCTGGAGCTCAGCCACAGTGATCTTTGGATTCTTCTTTACCTCTCTCACCAAGGCTCTTCTCCCCCGATAGCTCAGTTTGGCCGGACGGCCAGCTCTAGGAAGGGTTCTTAAGTGCAGCAGAAATTTTTTTGTAACCTTGGTCAGATCTGTGCCTTGCCACAATTCTGTCTCTGAGCTCTTCAGGCAGTTCCTTTGACCTCATGATTCTCATTTGCTCTGACATGCACTGTGAGCTGTAAGGTCTTATATAGACAGGTGTGTGGCTTTCCTAATCAAGTCCAATCAGTATAATCAAACACAGCTGGACTCAAATGAAGGTGTAGAACCATCTCAAGGATGATCAGAAGAAATGGACAGCACCTGAGTTAAATATATGAGTGTCACAGCAAAGGGTCTGAATACTTAGGACCATGTGATATTTCAGTTTTTCTTTTTTAATAAATCTGCAAAAATGTCAACAATTCTGTGTTTTTCTGTCAATATGGGGTGCTGTATGTACATTAATGAGGAAAAAAAAGGAACTTAAATGATTTTAGTAAATGGCTGCAATATAACAAAGACTGAAAAATTTAAGGGGCTCTGAATACTTTCCGTACCCACTGTATGTGTGTGTGTGTGGATGCTGAACCACAATAAAAAGAATCTGTTTGAGTATATAACTTAAGTATTTTTCAATAAAAATAATCATCTGAAGAATTATTCTTAAGAGTAAGGAAGAATTTATGTTATCTTGTCAAACCATCTTAAACAAACAAGAAAGAAAGAAAGGTATTCATGAAAAATCAGCTATAGAAAAGGCATTTTTATAAGCATCTTATTTCTCGTTCCATACTGTTATGACACTCTACAGCCTGTTAGATGTCCACTCCTGCACTATGGAGGAAAGTGTGATGTGTAGAGGTGTCCAGTCCTGAATTGCTAAGGAAGCATATTTTTCTAGAAGATCCATGGTGAAAGTGTCTGCTCTCAGCAGGAGTAGCACTGGGAAGACTGCTGGGTGATGTGGATAAGAGAAAGGTATTGATGTTGAGATGCTCTTGTTGAAGATGAGGTGAAGAGGAGTTATCTTTGGTTTCTGAGGAAACCTCTCCAGTGCTTTCCTTGTTCCCCATAGCCTTCTTGTCTTATCAGGAAGATGAGGAAGTGAGGAGAGCATAAACTTCTACCCTTATCACTGAGAAAAATGAATGAGAACTGGAAATGTGACTCATCAATTGATCAACAACTAACTCTTACTCCTACTTGCGCTCAAGGTGGACATTTTGATAGGAATATTTTAAAGATTTGTTTTTAACAATCATTTAAACATTTGCTGTGTTGCATTATGGGAGGGAAATGCCAATTTTACATTTATTCATGTAGTAGACATTTTTTTTACAAAGCGACTTACAAATAAGGAACATTGCAAGCAATTTATCATAAGCCACAATATTTGCAGTACACAATGCCAAGTTTCGAGTATTAGCTAAATTAGTGCACGCCAGAGCAGAAGTGAAATGCAGAAAAGTATAGAGAACAAGATTTCATGTTTGATTCCTTCAAATAATTTTGAATAAAAGAGGTTTGTTTTGTTGTTTAAAAATGTGTTGTTTTTTTAAAATAATTCCACAGAATAATTTTATGGTTGTGAATTATGATACAAGTATGATATAATTTGTTTTAATTAGTTATTTCTG
>RJVU01044706.1:5082742-5119885 GCA_003731715.1 Anabarilius grahami
ACACCTGTATTTTTCATTGTCTTGAGGAAAAACAATAGGTCTGGCATTTACACAACCCTTATTCTGTTGTTTGTTGCATTGGACCACAATAGCATTCAATATCCAAAACAATTACTTTCTTTTTCATTAGTAGTTTATTAATCATGCAAACCATAATGGTTTAATGTCAATGCAGATGGACATTGATGATATAGAGCCTTGTGATTTCAGACAGACCTGGGGCCAGTTGCATAAACATTATGTTAAGACTGTGTCTTAAGTACTAGTATGACCAACTAGCGGTCAGTCTTACTTTTTAGTATCAAATTAGACCAATCTACGTTTTTATGTTACTGACTTGCAACAGTTTTGAACAGAAAAATATGATGTCTAACTCATAAGACTAGTCTTAGCAGTTTATGCAACCGGTCCCTGTTCTTTTTTCTGTTCCACAAGCACTTGCTAGAAAGTCCCGCCTTGTCAGAACGCTTGGTTTCACACAAGTGTCTGAAATAGCTCAAGTCTGCTGGGGAGAGTGTCGACATGCCTGGCGTTATACCACCTTCAAGGTCAAATCTGGATGTTGGGCAGATCTGAGAGGTGTGTGTGGGGGGTGGGGTGTTTTGATGGGTTTAACATCTCCCAATTCCCCAGTAATTGTAGGGCAGGAGTTCTCTGCCTCAGCAGCTTCAAGGTCAGACTCATTTAGCTGTTGGCTTTGAATGTCGACGCAGCAGTGGCCTGTTTCATTTCATTATTATTTACTTATTTTGGTGTCTGTTGTTAGTGTGAGAGCTGGTAATAAACATTCCGGTGCTATTACTAAGAGAAATAGATATGTCAGTCATCGTGTGGTAATAATAATAATACAGTGGGCTGCTGATGGGAGTTTGCCAAGAGCGTTTGACCATTGCCCATCTGTTGAGTTGGCTTAATGAATCTCTTATGTCCATTTAGTGAAGGATCTGTGTTTCAGCACAAATGAAGAAAATTAATGGATCGAGAATGAAACAGAATGTGACTGTAAACAACACATTATTTTCCAAATCATGAAACCTTTCAGGTTTTAAAGGTCATGTTTTGAAAGTTATTATTATTGACAGGTCAGAAGAAGCAGATGGAGATATGATGAAAAAGATTCAAAAGTCAAGAAAAAGAAAGAAAGAAAGAAAGATTTGATTTTTGATTTTTACCCATAAAACCCCAAAAAACATCAAACCATTATCACAAAAACAATCAACACAACAAAAGGCTAAAAATTAAATCTGCCTCAAACACAGAACAAAAACCTCATTAAAACACCACTGTACAAAGGTATCCAAATCTTTGTAATATTTAAACTCAACTGAGATCCTAGACTAATAAATGCCTTAAACAACAGTACACCATCTTGGCCATGTATATTTTTGATCCTGTTTTTTCTTGAAATATACATTGCCATTTTGCCTGGCCAACCATAAAGTTAATCAACTGCCATGAAAGAAAGAAAGAAAGAAAGAAAGAAAGAAAGAAAGAAAGAAAGAAAGAAAGAAAGAAAGAAAGAAAGAAAGAAAGAAAGAAAGAAAGAAAGAAGCAGCAGAAAATAAAGAAAGAAAGAAAAAGAACCAGAAATGTAGAAAGAAAGAAAAAGAAAGGTAGAGGGAAAAAAACTGCGGAAAAGACTGAAAGAAAGAAAGAAAGAAAGAAAGAAAGAAAGAAAGAAAGAAAGAAAGAAAGAAAGAAAGAAAGAAAAAACAAGAAATGTAGAAAGAAAGAAAAAGAAAGGTAGAAGGAAAAAAGCAGCAGAAAAGACTGAAAGAAAGAAAGAAAGAAAGAAAGAAAGAAAGAAAGAAAGAAAGAAAGAAAGAAAGAAAGAAAGAAAGAAAGAAAAAGAGTAAGAAATGTAGAAAGAAAAAAAAAGTAGAAGGCAAAAAGCAGCAGAAAAGACTGAATGAAGTAGAGAAAGAAAGAAAACAAGAAATGTAAAAAGAAAGAAAAAGAAAGATAGAAGGAAAAAAGAAAGGAAGGAAAGAAAGAAAGAAAGAATGAATAAGAAATGTAAAATAAAAGAACAAGAAAGGTAGAAGGAAAAAAGCAGCAGAAAAGAAAGAAAGAAAGAAAGAAAGAAAGAAAGAAAGAAAGAAAGGATGAACAAAATAAAAAGGAGAGGGAAAGTGAAGAAAAAGAACAAAAAGGAAAAGAGGAAGAAGGAGGGAGGATGAGGGAGTAGGGAATTAGAGGAGGAGGATGGGAAGAAAGATGCAGAAGGAAGGAGGGAGGAAGAAGTAAGAAAGAAAAGGAAAAAAGAAGGAAAGAAAGAGAAAAAAGAATAAAAAATAATTGAATAAAATGCAAGTGATTTTGACTGTAGTGCAGCAGATCTTGCACATACAGTATGTGAACAAAAAAATGTTCCTCAATCTACAATCTTCTCAATAACTGTTCTTTCCTATAAGAAAAACCACAATTAACAATATATTAACGTGTGCAGGCAATAGAACAATCCATCTGACCTCCTGGACATCAGCTCTGTGTTCTCAGGTTCCCCATTAGTGTGAGAAAGTTCTCTTTTGTTCTGAACTATAAGTAAGTCTCTCCCCGTGTGCTAATGGGGGCATGATTAATTGTACAAGCTGTTGCACCTTTTTTCCCCCCCACCAAAAGGCAAGAAACAGTCCTGTCTGAGACATTTAGTCACAGAGTAACTTGGCTGATAACATTCAGTTTGAGAAGTCTCTTCTGAAAGGCCGGTCGTTATGCGCTAAATAAAGCTAAACACATGCTTCGCAGTTGAATTTCGAGAAAGAGAGAAAGTGAGATGGCATGTGCGAGAGAGAGAGAGAGAGAGATTGAATCTCATACCACTGAAAAATGTATCTCACCAGCTAAAAGCAGATGGTGGTTCACCAATGCCTGAGCAGATCAACAGCACATCAAAGAGCGTGTGATCCTTCAGCAGATGCTCAGAACAGAGGCCACAGCCCTGACCTGCTGTGCCAGAGATAGCTCACGAAACGTGTTCAACCTATGGGATACAAGAGCTTTGGCTCGTGGTTAATCAGTGTAACCCTAGCAACAGTTTGTCCCACTCCAAATACAAATGAGTCTGATGATCATCATGAGAACCACGAAGAAGGCGAAGTGAATCGTGGAGGTAAGCGCTCCCACACTGGGCTTATGGCTCTCTGACAAGGCATTTATTTTTTGAATCTCCTGTTTAGACTGGGAGTGATACGTGTGTCGAGGGGAGAAGGAAGCTGGAAGGGTCGCGGTGAGCTTAGTTGTTATAGTTCATGCGAGTTTCAGGCCGCAGCTCCACCGGTTTCGAACCACATAAACAGCTCCCCGGGCTCTTATCAATGAAGGATAGGGCGTGATTTACAAGCTCTGGGGGAGCTTGTCTGGTGAAGTTCATCTGACGGAGCTGGAGCCCCTGATGTGGGGGTGGAGAGAGAATGTTTCTTCAGCTCGTTAAACATTTGTGGAACAAGTTCTCTCCCTCTGCCAGTCCTCCTAAATCTGTCCACCTGCACGACAGAGCCGAAGTTACTCACTCAGCGTACTCTGTCAAACTCAATTCCCCATAGTCGCTGACTGTGTGTGTGCTATTGTGGGTACGTTTTACAAAGGAAGTGTGCGCTATATACCTCTCGGTCTTCGATTTCCTCACGTTTTGGTCGATGAAAGAAAAATGTTGAGGTATTGTTGAAGTTCTGATTCTGTGTAGTCCACTATGAACCTTGGGTAAATTTCAAGGGACCACTAACTTGTATTTTGAGGGTGTTTACAGACTAAACTATTGTTAGGTGACAATAGAATTTACAGCACATAACATATTTGACCATTGTAGTACAATTCCTGAACAAGTGACTCTTATGTGCTGGTTCTTTTTAATTAGTCAGAAACATGCAGAACGGCCATGGTAGCCTGAATCCTAAAATAATTAATATAGTGTATTAGAAACATACAGTGTTGTTTGATTCCTCTTATGGGCTGGTTCTCTTTTGTTTAATTTGAAAACATACAGCACAACCATGCTAGTCTGATTCCTGAACAATTGACTTTGAATCAAAAATATACAGTGCACCAGTGTGGTCTGATTCCTGAACGAATTATTTTCATGAGCTGATTCTCTTTAGTGAATCCAAAATATACAGTACAACCATCTTATTCCTGAACGAATGACTATATGAGATGGGTTTTTTTAGTGAATCAGAAACATTCAGCGCACAAGTGTTTTTTGATGTAGTTTGGTTGCTGAACAAACTACACTGTAAACCTGAAAAAGTTGGGCTAACTCAAAAAATTTAAGGTAATCAGTCGAGTTATGATGTTCCCAATTTTAAGTAAGCAGAACTATTAAGTTTTTAGTTTGTAGTACTCATGCATGTTAATTGCTCCTAACTTGGAAGTACTGAGTTAGCTAACTCATACAGTGGTGATCAGAATTATTGGCACCTTTGGTAAATATGATCAAAGATGACTATAAAAATAAATCTGCATTGTTTATCCTTTTGATCTTTAATTAATAAAATAAGCAAAAATGTAACCTTTCATTGAAGGAAAATAATTGAAAGTAGGGGGGAAAATCACATTATGAAATAAATGTTTTTCTTCAAAACACGTTGGCCACAATTATTGGCACCCCTAGAATATTTATGAGTAAAATATCTCTGAAGTATATTCCCATTCATATTTACATTTTTTTTTAGCACACCAGGGTGATTATGAACATGAAATTGTCCAGTCATGACTTCCTGTTCCACAGGAGTACAAACATGAGGAAACACAAAGGCCAAATTCCCTTAATCATTCATCACAATGAGTAAAACCAAAGAATATAGTTCTGATGTGCAGCAAAAGATTGTTGAGCTTCACAAAATAGAAAGTGGCTGTAAGAAAATAGATAAAGCATTGAAAATCCCCATTTCCACTATCAGGGCAATAATTAAGAAGTTCCAATCAACTAAAGATGTTAAAAATCTGCCTGGAAGAGGACGTGTATCTAAATCGTCCTAATGCGTGGTGAGAAGGAAAGTTTGAGTGGCCAAAGACTCTCCAAGGATCACAGTTGGAGAATTGCAGAGATTAGTTGAGTCTTGAGTCTCAGAAAGCCTAAAAAAAATTATCGAACAGCACCTACATCCCCACAAGTTGTTGGGGAGAGTTTCAAGAAAATCCTCTGCTCTCATCCAGAAACAATCTCCAGCATACTCAGTTGTCAGACAAGACTGGAACTTCAAACGGGACCAGCTTCTATGGTCTGATGAAACTAAAAAAATAGATTTTTGGCAGCAAACCCACCAGATGGGTTTGGTGCACACATGGATAAAAAGTACCCCATGCCCACGGTTAAATATACTGCTGGATCTTTAATGTTGTGGGCCTATTTTTCTGCTGGAGGTCCTGGACGTCTTGTTCAGATATATCGTATCATGGATTCTATCAAATACCAACAGATAAAAATTCAAAACCTGACCGCTTCTGCTAGAAATCCAACAATGGGCCATGGTTGGATCTTCCATTAGGACAATGATCCAAAACAAACATAAAAACCAACACAAAAATGTGTCACTGAGCCCAAAATGAAGCTTCTGCCATGGCCATCCCAGTCCCCCGACCTGAACCCTAAAGAAAATGAGTGGAGGGAACTGAAGAGAAGAAGCACCAACATGGAGCTGGGAATCTGAAGGATCTGGAGATATTCTGCATGAAGGAATGGTCTCTGATCTCTTGTCAGGTGTTCTCCAAACTCATCAGGCATTATAGAAGAAGAGTAAGAGCTGTTTTCTTGGCAAAAGGAGGTTGCAAAAATTATTGAATAAAAGGGTGCCAATAATTGTGGCCAACGTGTTTTGTAGATAAACATTTATTTCATAATATGACTTCCCCCCACTTTCAATTCATTTTCTTCAATGAAAGGTTAGACTTTTGCTAATTTTAAGAATTAAAGATCAGAAGGATAAACAATGCAGATTTATTTTTACAGTCATCTTTGATCATATTTACCAAGGGTGCCAATAATTCTGATCACCACTGTACATTTTGATAGCAATTAACATAAAAGATTTAGTTAATTAACTTTTTTGAGTTCTTGCAAATCAAATTATTTACTCCACTGTAAACCCTAAGTTGTCAGAACTCAGAAAAGTTCAATTCATTTTTTAAGTTAAGAAACTCGACGTTTAAGTAAGATTTTTATTTTGTACTCATACATTTTTATTGTTCTTAACTTGAAATATTTGAGTTCACTTATTTATACATTTTACTTAAAGTTATTAGGTTATCTAAACACTCAAAAAAATAACTCTTTGAACGAACATTAAAAAAATCATGGAAAGGATTTCCACATTAAGTTGCTTTATTTCAGCATTATGCAATTCTGTTATTCCAATTTAATGTACTTACGTTGGGTCAACTTAATTTATTAAGGTTGATTCAACTTATTTACTATGGTTGGACACAGCTTAATTTAATAGTGTCAGCCCAACTAATTTGCAATGTTTTGGACCAACTCATTTACTTAAGTTGATCCAATCTATGCAATTTAAGTTAGCCTAACAAAAGTGCTTAATGCTGAAAGAAAGCCATTTACTCACGTTGAAATCCTTTCCATGATTTAATTACATTAATTCAAAGAATAACTTTTGAGTGTTAATAAATTAAAACCTTTTTACCATACACTCAAAAAAATGACACTTTAAACTAACTCAATTCAATCATGGACAGTGGATCCACATGATTGAGACAAGTAAAATCCAATAGAATCAACCATGTTAAATTAACTAGAATCAATTGTGTTCATTTAAAATAAAATAAATAAAAAGCAATAAATAAATAAATAAAAACTAAATTGTTTTCATATACATTGATTTTTACAATTAATTCTTCTTGTTTAATTTTGTGATGTACATAACTTTAGTGATGTTCTGTGTTAGAAATCTAGATGTGATACTGGATTCATACTTAATTGCCTTAACCAAAAACTTTGTAAAGCCTAAATTGATCACAAGTCCATTGGAGGTAATGGTTTTACAATCAACATAGACTTACAATGCTTTTGGGAAATACAACTGAGAGCACTACCACAGTAATTACTTTCTTATTAAAGTAATTTAAAAGTTTGGTAGCAGGTCCTCAACCCAAGCACAAGTGCAACAATTCACCACAATGGTAACCCCAAAACTATTAATTAACAGAAACTTTTAAATACCAACATAATACAACAGTAAACATTAAAAAGTCTCTCCATTTTCTCATCTTCCTAAAAACTGCTTAAAATAACACTTTATTTCAACATTTACACTCCTAGTTCAGCCCCTTTGCAAAGCATGATGGGAAGTGAAAATCCTGTTTGATTGAGTCCTGGTTGGGTTTACTTGATTGAAACATGTTATTTTAATATGAAAAAATCAAATTAAGTCAACAAGTAATTGTTTCAACTTAATTTAACATGAAGCAATTGAATGTGAACCAGAAACCTAATACAATGGTGTTGAATCAAAATAAGTTGTTTAAATAAAGTGAACAGCATCAAAAAATATTTTTTTTCAGTAAACATAAACATTTTGCTAGCTACCAAAGTCCCTTACCAGAAAAGTCTGTTCACTTGGCGGTAGACTTGTGCCGATATTCGGTAATGCGATATATCACGATGATGAATATGCACGATATTGTTATCGTGGGCATTTCAAAATACCGTAAATAATAATTTATTACCAATTATTAATTTTTTTATAATGCAATTAAGAATACTTTCCCCATCAATTGTATAAAATGCACAACACCGCTGTATTCTGCGTCAAAGGGACACGCGCTTGTTTTTCAGATGTAAACAAGCCCAACGTGCACGAGAAGCACATGGGGGAACGAGTGAAGGAGACGCGCTGAATGAAAGTGCGCGTTCACTCTCTGACAGCAGAGGGCGCTGATGGAACAGCAGAATGCAGCGGTTACCACAGAAACCACGCGAACAAAGCAACCCCTGACAGCATATAGTGTCGGCCCAGATCCGGCCCACATCTGGTCCGCATGTAATCCACATGTATCAGATGTGGACCGGATCTGGGCCACACTTTGTTGCTGTCTGGGACTGCGCTAGTGAAGTTTTTAAAGTGCTTCAAACAGCCATTCTTTTTTTGTAATCTCAATGTTGTTCATCACAGCACCAAATACTTAAAGACTCAAAAGGCTATTTATTTTCAAACTTAAATTTTTTTATATTTTAATCTGGACAACAACATGCCCGAATGATTAGAAATGTTCTTATTATTTGTTATTGTTCAGTAAAACTTTGAAACATAGGCTTCGTTAGTTAACATGTTAATTAATTATTACCAAACTGACAATAAAAATACTAATAAAGTATTAATCATTCTTAGTTAATGTTAATTTCTTAGTTACTGTTTAATAACATTACTAAAATCAAAATAACTTACTTAATGGACCTGAGATAAAACTAACAATGATCAATTGTATTTCTTAACTAACATTAACAAAAAAGTGTTACCTGTTGTTCTTTATAGCCTAATTCTTTTGCATTTTAATCTGTTTGAAAATTTTACTTTATATATTTTTGTGTAGTGTATCATTGTATTTAAACATTCAGAGTTGTTTTTGTTATTACAAAAAGAGTTCTTAAACTTGTTAAACTATGACAAAACTTTTTTTTTAAACTTATTTCAATATCGTGATAATACCGTATACCGTGATAAAAGCTTCAGCAATTAATCGCAACATGAAAATTTGATACCGTCACATGCCTATTTGGCGGCCATATTTGCAACATAGTTGCAGCTATTTCGGGCATCCAAGACCAAGTCCTATCTATCTGAATGGGGGAATCCTGAAATCTCAAAAACTGCTTGGCGAACTCCCAATTAAATTACATATTTCAAATCAGCAACAAAATCTGACATGAACCGTCCCATAAATGTTGTTTCTTATGCTAAAATAGCATTTAAAAAAAGCGTATTTTTCAGGCTAGACGAGCCAATGCGCATGTGTAGTCCTAAGCGTGAGTCTCGGGTTTCTGTGGGAACCAGAGCCTCTAACGGCAGCTGCAATGACTTTATCAATCAGCGATTAGCTCTTTTACTTAGAATGCAGGACATGTTCCACGTTGCAGTTTTTCCCATAACTAATAGGAGTGAACCGTCTTTCTATATATATATATTCTTTGCTATAACAAACTAATTTAGAAAACGCCAACTTGCTTATGTGTTAACATGTTAACAATAACATGGTATAACATTTACTGAATGAGCACAGCAATTTAAAACATGCAACTTACCTGCTGTCAAACCAAGCAGCAATTGTCACCATGATGGTAACTCTCCAAAAACCCACATTAACAGAAACTCCAAATTAGCATGACAAAACATTAATCACTACTAAATCTCCCTTACCATTAATCTTGCACATAAACATTATATAACACTTAATTTTAGCATTAACTCTCCCTTTTAAGTACCATGGGCAAAGCATGCTGGGAAATAGAAATCCCAGCCCAGTTTCAGTTAAACTTAAGTTAGTCTAAATTAAAAGAAATGAGTTAATTCAACTCAAAACAATGAAACAGTTCAGTTTACTTAGAAATATGTCAGTGTTGTGAACTCAGAATAAAAAGAAAGTTCTAAATACTCATAATGGTTATTTTTAACTGAACTACTTTGTTTAATTTATGTTTGTCCTACTCAAACCACTTAAGTATTTTGAGTGTTATTGTTTACAGTGTACTCTTATGGGCTGATTCTCTTTTGTAGTCAAATTCATGAACAAATAACTATATGAGCTGGTACTTTTTAGTGAATCAAAAAGTGTTCCAGTGCAGTTTGATTCCAGAACAAATGAGTCTTATGAGTTGATTCTTTTTTAGGAAATAACACAGATAAAATGTACTTGACCATAAGACTTAAGTCATTGTAGTTACTGACTGTTCATACGGCAATGTGTACTTTAATTGAAGATACTGTATGCATTATGCGTTTTGTCTGTATTTTGAAACAGTCCCATCATTTGCAATGAAAGCACAGTTCTTTTTCCCAAATAATTGTTGCTCAAAAGTATTAAAAGAATTGTTAATGGAGCAGTTAAAGAACTAACTCAATGCTACCTCATAATAGTCTTATGCTTTCTTCAGCCGCAAAAACTCACAAGCTGCTATTAGTTTTAGCGTCTGAAAGAAAGTGTTGAACAGTGACAGCAGTCTTCTTTTTTTTTCTGGAGTGTGTATTATTATATGTGTAGAGGGCAGTGTTACTTGTGTAGTACTGTATATTTAAAAAGCATTTACATACAGTAATAACATGTCTGCAGATGGACAAGCAGTTATTGAAACACATTATGTGTTTTTTGCCTCTTTTATCTATCCAATCAATGTTATTTACAGAGTTTACAAGGGTTTACAAAGGGTACAGTTCATCAAAATTCCATAAAAAGATTGTGAATAGCAGTTTATCTATGTCATCAGTTTTGTTGTTTTATTTTCTTGTATTCTGTTCGTTTATTTTGTTTTTGTTTCACATATTTTTTTTTAAATGAAAAGTACTCATGTACGGTTCTGAGAACATGACAAATTGTTGCTCAGACTCAGAGAAGATAACACGGGAGGGATCCTTCCCCTTCCTGTCTCCTCTGAGTCGCTAAGCCAACCGTATTTTAAGCCTCAAAATTGGATGGAAATTCACAGAGGTATGTGCTGGTCATTAGATTAGCCTGTATGATTTATCGACTGTCTGCACGATAACAACAGCACAAGCCCATTAAGGTTAAAGATTGATATGGGGCCTATATATTAGTATTTGTAACAAAGAAACTATGGATAAGACTTTAAGCTGTAGAAAAATAACTCGACTGACAAGCTCCTCTGAATCCTTAATAAACTGACATCATTCTATTGTCATTTATAAGATTAATCAATGAATCTTGTCTCTTATATTCTGCTCATGTTCATATAAAGTGTCATTACATCATGTTTTAGTTACCTTTCATTTGCTATGACCCCGCAGCTGCTTTCTGATGCTGTTATTTTTCGTTTCCCCTCTAATCCAGGCACTGGCGAATTGTTCTTTTCAATTTAAATAATCTGGAAACATATTCTTATCTGGATTATATTTCAATTCTCTTCAAATCCAGCACTCAAGGTTACTATGGGTCTGTCTATGCCATCTGGGTGAACGTGTTCAAAATGCTGAGCCCGGCTCCGACTGCCAAAACAGGCAACAGATGGAGGGCGCAAACAACCAAGAGCCTGTGTGCTTTAGAGGAGGATTAAGAAAAAACTCAGTGCCTGCACTTGTATATTCTTACCATTTTGAGCAAAACCATCATGTAAAAATTCTAGATATGCTTCCGCAGACCTCAGATGAGCTAATCTGCTGCGGACCCCCCTGATTCCTGAGTTCCACCACCCACCAGGACTTTCCACATTCCCCGCCTTTAAGTCAGCCAGCCATTGACCAATGAGACAAAAGTCCCCTAATCCCTGAATCAGGCCCAGTTCCTTGTGAATGATTCAATTTCCCTCGTATTGTATCCAAACAAGGACTCGACATGTTCCAAGCCCCTGTGTCCTTGTTCTTTGGCGTCATGATTCCCGGTTTTACCCCCTTTTTGACAGTGAAGAGATCCCTCAGGGGTGGCAGGATAGGAACAATTTGAAAACATGTCATTCCCTACTCAACCTGGGAAAATATCCTCTCTAAAGTGGACAAAGCAAAGAGATATGACCATATATTTTGTTTTTATGTTCCTGTGCTCCACTTTTCTTACTGATTCTAGACAATGATGAACATTGTATTTTAATTAAGAAAAGGTAAACATATGGACATCATCTCATAGTATTCAACTGAATCCCCTGGTTTGGTCATACAGAGGACACTCACATCTTCTGCTTGGACCTTTAGACAGTCTTTACCAGAGGCAGTTTCACAGAGCAGAAGCACATGGATTCAGGTTCAAAAATAATTGGCCTTGGGTTGACCGGATCGTTGAATTACCTCCCATTACAGGAAATCTGCCTTGATGTATATAAATCACATATGTCTTACAGATGCTCACTCACAAACCCCGAAGCATCGAAAAGTCAATGTCAAAGACAATCCAGTCGACATTTTCATACACTACTTATAACTGCCAAGGCAATTGAAGCATGCGGTGAAAAGGATAAGATGGGAAAGTATTGACTTCCAAGCTTCTTTCAAGTGTCAAGCTATTTTTTGTGACTAATGCAAAACAAGACCAACTTCTATAAAATACGTCCTTGTAATTACTGATAAATAATCGATTCGTGAAGGCAACTGAAGTAAAGTGCAATCAATCGGGAGTAATTGACCAGCTGTTTCAGTTTAACTGGGGTAATTTTAGATATAATTGTTGCCAACACCTATATAACCTTGTGACCCTGAAAAGTCTAGTAATTGACCAATTGATGAGAAGAATCAATAGAAGACATGTGCTACCACTCAGAGATAATAGTGCTATCATTTGCTTTATAAGCATAGCACCATCTGGGCTCGTGCAGTCCTTGACCGTGGAGATTTGGGCTGAACTTCTCAGACCTTTGACTTCTTGTAACATGATTCATTGGGTTCAGACAAGTGAACCTGCCTATTAACTCTGCAAAAAGGGTTTTCTTTTTTCATTTTTAATGAGCAATGGTGCACTGCTTCAAGTCAGCCTGCTGAAGAACTCAATGGTTGTCCTTCATTCTTGGTTGAGGTGGTTAGAACCTCAGCATAATGTGCAGCCTCACTGTCATTTTTAGCTTTCTTTGGTCTTATATAAAGAAAAGCAATAAGGTTGTACTGCATGCATTTGATTTTGGCTTCCATTTTTAGGAATCATACGCATATCCTGAAGTAAGTTTCAGGTGTACACTTGCATGACCCATAATAATATGTGCCTGAGCCATGCAGTGCATACTTTATGAATTCAAAACAACCTCATTTGTTCTTACTTAAGTGGATTGTCTTCATTGCTGTCTGCTGTTCTGAGGGGATTGTATAATAATAAATAAAAGAAGATCCTCTTGATTCATCTTTATTCTCTGTAATTTACGTCTCGCCATCTCTATGCAATGGTATCGGCACTTTTCTTTGAGCCTTTCGTGTTATCCCACATCACATTTCCATCTCAATGAACTGATAACACACATAATCCAGACTTTATAGCACCACATTCAACATTCATCCTTTATAGTGTAAGATTTTTTCCCTTCAGCTTTCAAGACCAAAAGACTTTAAAATGCACTGAAAGGAACATGTTATTACTGCAATAAATCTTGCCATCTAAGCAAAGTACAATAAGCATCTCATAATTCATTACAAAGAATAATGAACCTGTTATTGGTCATTCATGAAATATTTTAATTTCAAACATCTGTTGAGGAGTGTCAGCCTCATGTAGTTAATACCAGAGTTGCATTAACACAAGATTTGTAGCCACCATTGTCCATTGTGAACAGAGCAGACTGGAACAATATGTTGACATGTAGGAAACAAAGTATAAAATACATTGTTTCCATTTATATGATGAGAAACAGCTGTTGATCCAACTGTGACATTTGGCACTAAGATTGGACTAAAATTATGACCTAAATTCCACTTGGACCCAATTCTCTGATTGATGTTATTTGTACTGTATCCCTCTCAAACTAGTGTATATTTTCAGAGATAATGCATATTAAATCTTCCATGCATTTAATAGCCCGAATAAAAACTCTGTGGAGAATCTGCTGGTGTTTCCTGCTGTGTTGAAGTGCCTCCTACAGACAGGGCACCCTATGGCCTATGGTATTTCTGCCCTAAGCGCAGAACACCACGCTGGGCTGCTGTTGTTGAGGTTGGGCTGCTGGGGAGATGGTAATGACGCCCTTTACTTGGAGGGCCTTGGGATCTCCTGCTCCCAGTTCTTTCAGACTTCTGCAGGCTTCTTGACCCCTGGTGGGCTTTACAGAAGCTTTCTACAGCTCAGATGCCCTCCTTTCTGGCTGAAGATCATCTAAAGTTAGCTGGTTAGTCTGCTTCTTTGAGCTTGGTAACAACACCCCATATCTCAACATCAGTGTGGATTGTACACCAATAAATCACGAATACATTATTCATAGATGATATCAGAACTGAATTATTATAGCATTACCATGTTATCAGATGAGATTGGAATGTTCTTTTTTCTTTTTAGATCTTTTAGCTTTATATTTGCTCCCAAGACTGAATTAGCGTCTGGCTTGCAGATGAGATGGGGAAATTAGTATTTATGACCAGTTACATGAAAACCACAGCATGGGGTAAGAGGTTTATTTTTACTTTAATATTAAGCTCTGAGAGACTATTACTACTGAAAATTGAGTAATATCACAGCACTGAGGTCTTTGTTTGGTTATGATTGACTCCATTTTGGAATCAAACTAGGAGGTAAATGAGATATTAAATGTTGTTCAGAGATGAAAGATGATAATGATATAGTCTAGATAGAGTTTTGGTACTTTTAGTCCTTGTGTATTAACTTTTACAGGTCTAAATCTATGTTCCAGTGTTTAAAAAGTCAACAAAATTTACTTTTAACAGATATACAAATTTGAAACTATTCTTTGTCTTCCAGGAAATTCGCCAAAAATATTGATGTCTCATCCTGCACTAGACACATTTTTGTCAGAATGAGAATGTCCCTCCCACTAATACCATCTGTAACAAACTGGTAAGTAGCAAAATCATGGTACATGACAGTGATATAAATTTCTGTTTCAACAGTACAGTGGTTTTCAAGCTTTTTGATGCCCAGGCAGGGACCACCACATACGATGATCCCTTTGTAAAGGTAGCAATGTATTTTACAATTAATATTGTGACTTTTATATTGTCATTGTACTAAAGAAGAATAAGAATTATTAGATTTTCACAATTATCTCACTATTAGAGTAATCTTAGATGTTTTATTTCTTACTGTTAGGCTGCCAATACAATAAAATAAGCATGATTAATCTCATGATTTCTGAAAATAGAATAAAATGGTAATAATATCAAATTTGTTAAAAGTGTTCAAAATGGTTGTGATTAACATATTTAATTAATATTTTAAGTTAAGTTTTACAGCTACTTTTCTCATTCTCAAATTGTCTGCCGTCTTCCAAACAACCTCTTGTGGATCCCCTGTGGATCCTCAGACCCCAGTTTGAAAACCCCTGCAATAGAAAATATGTCAGCCGGAAAGAAAAATGCACTTGTCAAGTGATATCATGGGGTCTTTAAAGTTGCATTTGTATATTAATGATGCTCACAAATTCATGAATATAATTTAGCAAACAATAGGGCAACAATACACCAGCTATGTCTTTGGGTACTTAGGGAGATATGATGAAAAGATGCATTCATTTCTCAGTCAGGCTGACCGATGGAAACGTGACATTTTACGAGCCCTCATTCATTTATACGGCAGACATAACGACATCTGCTCAGTGTGCAGTATGCAAACAACCTCCTTCTCACAGTCAGATTTACTGAGGAACATGCAGAACCCATGAGAAACAGATCAACAGGGCCAGAATCAAAGTGATGATAAGTTAGCCCATGGGCAATGGGGTGCTGATGGCAGAGAGTGTTGTGGGGGGGGAGAAAGAGAGCTGGAGTGTCAGCGGTCCATTGAACAGCAATGCTGAAAAAGACCTTATTTCATAGTGAATGAGCTGTTCGATATGGAATTGAATTAGAGTAAATTGGAGTCTCAGAGACAGAGGCACTCACAGAGAGAGGGTAAATGACAGTGAAAGGGGGGAATAAAGGGATAGAAGGAAACATGAAAAGGTATTCTAAGTGAATTTGAGCTGTACAGGAGAGAGATTGAGAGAAATGGAAGGGATGGAAGATGAACATGGTTGGTCTTTTAGTTGTTGGGGAGGTGCTGCGTTGGTCACCAGTAGTAACGGTATCATGCAGTGACTGTAATGAGACTTGACTAGCGGTTGCCGAGAGAGTCTGTAATTACAGTCAGAGTTAGCTCTTAGCCCACCAGTTTCCAGTAACACCCCAAATCTCTCTCTTTATCTTGCTCTTTCTTTTTGCTTTGTGTATTTTAATGAAGTGTATGGTTTCATTTTGTATGTTTCATCATACAGCATATGCTCTTTGGCAAATTAGAAGTTAACTTTAGAGAGATAGTTCACTCAAAAATTAAAATGATGTCATAATTTACTCAGTCATGTTCTCCCAAAACTATATGATAGTCTTCTGAGAAATGCAAAAGGAGAAGTTTTGAAGAATGTTCAGGTTGTTCTTTTCAATACAATTAAAGTGAATGGTGACCAGGAGGTGTCAAGCTCCAAGAAGCGCAAAAATACCATAAAACATCATGAAAATGGTTAAATTCAGCTCTAACTGCACTATATGTAAGTATCATGTGTGTAAATGTTTGTATTTTTGAGAAAATTACATTTATGCATGGTTAGTGAAAAAATGTATTTTTAAAGCCACCGAAATAAGGCCATAAAACACTGAACATTTGTTCTCAAAACTTTTGAGAACTGGATCTCGTAGCCTAAATTTATCACTACTAAATAATTTGAAATTCATTCTGCCCACTCGTTTACATTAAAAACAATATATTGTTTTAATTTTTGTTTATGTTTAGTTTGAGAAAGGCTGTATGCGAGGGAGTGACAATGGCCATGAATACTGATGAGTTTCACACCTGGGAAGACAAAGACACTTCCCTCAATGGGCCTATCAAGGTGAACGGGACTGTGACCACAAGGAAGAATGTGGGGAGGTTAGAATATATTTTTTGATTGTTTGCATTTTATTTACAGCACAACATAATCAAAATATACATAATGAAGGTCAAAGGCACATTCCCAGCCAGCACAGCTATGTAGGGCCCAGATGGGTGTCACCTGGGCTGTCTAACTGGGGCCCAGCCAGTTTTGTTCACAGTTTCCATGGAGGCCCCACATGGGTTAGCCCAGATGAAATGAACACTGCTCAGTGTGCACACTACAGGCTGTTAAATGTAACACAGGTGATAACGAGCAGAATCACCGAAGGACAGAGGAACAACAAGAACTACAACTTCAGCCACAGCCTTCGATGAAATCAACTGAAGATAAAAGACATTAAATCTCCCAAGATCTGATTAAACATCACCACAAACAGCATTACCAGCTTCGCTTATTACTAACCAGATTGACTTTATTTCTGACATACATCTACAAAAGTTGTTATTGAGAATTACCAGAGGTTTAGATGTTGATGATTTGTTGAAAATAAGTTTGGTTTGATGTCACCATGATCGAGGTCAGTGCTTACTTCAGTTAGGCAGTTTGACTTGACTTTTTTAGTGTTGTTTTTTTTTTCTGGCTGCTCTTGCTGTTTGCTATGGCAAGAAAGGCAAGAGAAAATGTGTTAAGCTGTTGTCAGCTGTTTGATGATAGGAATATAATGGTCATCATGTAGTGACTTTATTCACTTATTATTTGACCATGTTCATGTATAATATCAGTCCAGTGTAGTTGGATAGGTTGCTGATGTTGGTACAGTGCTCTCAGAGAAAGACAGTTTGAAGAGATTTATGTGAAAGTTTGAGTCAGCAGGACTCATCTGTGGTGCAGGTATCTGGTCACTGTAAAAATAAATGAATAAACAACTGTACGCATGTTGAAATCAGGAGCAACTATATCATTACATTAGCAATAACTGATAATGCCCAATCAAAACAAATTATTTTGTAGTCATAAACACACTTATGCTTTGTACGGAGTGAGGCAGGTGGCATGATTGTTAACCAGTGTGACGCTCCGTTCCCATGGCTCTTGGCCCCCATCCTGCTTACCACATGTACAAAGCATAAGTGCGTTTATGACTACAAAATAATTTTTTGTTTTGAGTACCAGGTATGTTTAAATGTTTTTGCCACACCGGCTTCGAGTTCTCTCAGTGGAGCTCCAGAAGCATAAAAGGAGGAGTGACTACAGTGAAGGATGAGAGAGGACCAGGCCTGGACTATTTATGATGTTGTTTTATTATGTTTTGACACGGCAGTCATGCATGAGGGGCTGCCGCTTTACTTTCGATTTGTTGTTTGTTTATTTTGATAAATAAAGTGTTTGAACGTTTGCCGGTTACCGCCTCCTTCTTCCCTGAACAACTAACCTTGTTACAGTATTATCATACAGTACAAAAAAATAAACATTTTATTCTAGCTTTATTCATTCTTTTTTTTTTATCAACACTTAAATGTGGGTATGTTTCATAAAAAATACATTTCGAAAAAAAAAGCTTTGTCCATCCATATCGGATTCAGAATGATGATTAAAACCAACATGATCTCATGAGAATACATCTGTATTTTTACATAAAGTGTGGTTCTACCACACGTACATTTACTTACGTTTTCATACACACAAAAACGTACAATTTTGACATATTTATAGCACTAAAACGTAAAAATACTTGCGTATTAACAGCAATAAAACGTAACACATTTACGTATCCAAGTGTGAATGTGTATGAATTCCCTTGTATTCATTTTAAAATCGTGGCATTAATGTTTTAAATCTGTTGTATTCAATTGTCATATCATGTTTTTAGTCGAATTTATTGAATGCAGTTTACTCATCTACTTAATATGAAATAACATTTCTGTTCATGACTGGTGCTGCAAACTCGTTTCGGAGGATTACATAATGTCAAGACTACACATTGAAACCCTAAAATGAATACAATTTCTGTAATTGTTTAAACATGTTGTAATTTTTAGTTTGTTTGCTGTGCGACACAGGTGTTTTCTCCTATGCAGCGACTGACAATACAAATATAAGATACACCAAAGCACAACATAAATTCACAAATCACATCAATTTTATTTGTTGCTGTACTCCAAATCTTTAGAATTCATGTGTTTGTAAGGAACAGATCCAACTTCATGGAGAGAAGCCGGATTCATATTTTCATGGATTAATAAGTTAAAGGGATAGTTCACCCAAAAATGAAAATTTGATGTTTATCTGCTTACCCCCAGGGCATCCAAGATGTTGGTGACTTTGTTTCTTCAGTAGAACACAAATGATGATTTTTAACTGCAACCGTTGCCGTCTGTCAGTCAAATAATGCGAGTGAATGGGAACTCTAATAATAAGAGTTGAAAAAACGTGCATAGACAAATCCAAATTAAACCCTGAGGCTCGTGACGACATATTGATATCCTAAGACATGAAACGATCGGTTTGTGCGAGAAACTGAACAGTATTTATATCATTTTTTTACCTCTAAAACACCACAATGTCCAACTGTGTTCAGCACTCGGTTAGTGAGGTCTGATTGCACTCTGACAACAAAAGTGATGTCTCGTGCTTATACTTCAATGAGTGCGAGACATCACTGCCATTGTCAGAGCGCGATCAGACATCACTAAGCGAATGCTGAACGCAGTTGGACATAGTAGTGTTTTAGAGGTAAAAAATAATATAAATACTGTTCAGTTTCTCGCACAAACTGATCGTTTCGTGTCTTAGGACATCAATGTGTCATCATGAGCCGCAGGGTTTAATTTGGATTTGTCTATGCACGTTTTTTCAACTCTCGCATTATTTGACTGACAGACGGCAACGGTTGCAGTTAAAAATCATCATTTGTGTTCTACTGAAGAAACAAAGTCACCTACATCTTGGATGCGCTGGGGGTAAGCAGATAAACATAACATTTTAATTTTTGCTTGAACTATCCCTTTTAATTCTGTTCTGTATCCCATAAAAAACTATTAGAGGACTGCGACTGCAAATCATCATCATTTAAACTACTTTTGAACTACTTACTTCGCAATAAATAAATTATTGTGATTACGCTTTTTTTGTCTGTTATTCTTTTATTTATAACTGTACGTAATTTTAAGAAATGGTTATGGGTAGGTTTAGGGGTAGGTGTAGGATTAGTAATTGTCATTTTGCTACACATTTCTGTCCATTATGTTTTATTCTTTTAATATTCTGTATAAAATGTTTGGAATGAGGTTTAGGGATCTTACATTTATCTACAAAATGATAAAAAGAAAATTATTAATATATCTAAATGACATGAAAGATTTTTTTTTTTTTTCAGTGAAAATACGTAAGTATTTTTACGTTTTAGTGCTATAAATACATCAATATTGTACGTTTCAGCACCTTTCTAAACGTAAAAAAATGTACGTTTTGTGTCTTTGAAAGTTACATATTTATACCTACGTATTAACACTGAGACCAGGCTGTTAAAACATAGATAGAGTCCATCAACACCCCTAAAGTGTGCACAGTCATATACTTTTCATGTGTTTGACATTTTTCGCGCTGACAATAGCTGTTGAATGTGCTGTAGAATGTTTGATGATCAAGTTAGCTTACTTGTGTATAAGCAATCTTCTATCTGTTCCTGATTTCTTGTTTTTGGATCTAGAGATGTACTGTTTCAGAAGATGCGTAACATCGTCCCCCACCGTATAACAATGAATTTTATTTTTAGGTGAACTAACTCTTTACATTTCTGGCCTATGGCTCAAGACCAAATTATTTCTCTCAGTTTCTGGTGTTTCTGTTATTTTCTGTATAGAGGAAAATTAAATCGCTGTCAGCAGTGATTTAGTAAGCTAACACCAGCCTTTAGTCAAGCTAATTACCACAGATAGTTTATGCCCGTGCATGTTAACAGCTACATGCAAATTGGTGCCGACAAAAAATCACTGGAGTAAAATTGAGGAATATGACCAGTGAAGACAAGTAAGATTCTGCCATTTGGAAACCATTTTAATTCCCTGTTCACATAGAGTCCACAAATGACCCGTAGGCCCATGACTCACTCTAGTCAGTGATTTCTGAAATCACAAACTGTGAAAGACACATGCCTTACGCCCATATGCTCGACAATCCTCTCCACTGCTTTAAAACGTAGTGATTTCATTTCATCAGTGCTTTGGAAAGCATCGCCGCTGCCAAAATTATGATCTCCCGAGGAGATGATATATAACCTATAACTCAAGTCTAGAAAGTGAAGGCTACTCTCGGTGGGCCTAGTTATTCACAAGGCATTTCATTTGGCCTGCATTTCATGGTCATTTGAACAGACTCTCAATTTTTTTTTCCCTCATTCTTTCTGGCAAAAGCTTTTGTTGTACACCCCACACCCCCTCTATTGGAAGCAAAAGCTTGCCATCATTTGGAGCCAAAGTGTGCTACCAAGCTAATAAAAAGAATCAAGGTCTTTCAAACAATTGCCTTTCAGTGAATTTGTGTGTGTGGTAGATGGGTGGCTGTGTGTATGCGTGTGTGTGTGTGTGCGTGTGGGTGTGTGTGTGTGCGTGTGCGCGTGTGTGTGTTTGTGAAAGAAAAGGAGAGAGAAACATATGAGCCATTTAAAAATAACCAATCATAAACATATGAGGTGATCCATTTACTTCACCCATTTTTTATTTATCATTTAGGCCTTTTGTCTCCTCTCACAACTCTATTTGTGATTATTCTTCAATTACAGAGTAATTTTTTAATCTTTTTTTCTTTCTCTGATTCTAAAAGCAGTTTTGTCACAGAGTACAGTTTCTGCTGTGTTATCTATTGGTTTTGTTTTCGTGTTTCTCATATCTCGCTCCGCTGACGGGGTCATCTGTGATGCATTTAATTATTGTTCCCACGATAAATCTAGCATCACACGCCAGATGTTTCCTGCAGAGAGATGGCATCAAAACCAGGACAGAGACAAAAAATTATAACGCACACTTTCCCAACATTTCCCAAATCGCTCTTTAATTTTGTATTGTGCACAAACAATGCTGTGTGCACATGTTCAGTGGAACTCAGGCACACAAAGACGCACGTAAAAGTGCACGTTTACACGAATGCGCACTGCAGTGAAACGTCTGACTGACAGCTGCCTGTCTGTCGTGATGTCCAGTGAGTGAGAGGACCAGACAGCTTATATAAGCCTGATGATCCTGTAATATTTTCCCTCATATTCCACCTGATCAAAGCCGAGGCTTCTCATTAAGCCAAAAAGCATTCCGATTTCTTTCCATGTGTTTGGTGCTCACATTCAGGCACTGTACCTCAAGAGTTTAATTATGAATGTGGCAGGGGAGGGGAAAGAGTTTTGTAATTGACAGGGTCTGAAAATACATATCGCAACCTTGAGGAAATAAATTGACAGATGTGAGAGAGGATCATGTGCTGGGCGTAAGCAGTTTAGGGTAACCGGCTCTCTGAATGAAGACATCTGGTGAGACAGTGAGGATGTAGACTATAGAAAGAAAAAGAAATAAACAATATATTAAGCCTCATGTTATGCTTGAGGTCGGAGAGACCCACAAGGCCCTTTAATATCTCAAAAACATGCTTAACATATAAATATTGGGTTCATATGTTATGACTTTGTCTGATCTATTGAGAACTGATTATAAACAAAATTCAACTCACTAATCTTAAAAGGTAAAAATATTACATTATTTGTGTTTGGAGTCTAAATTAAAATAATTTTAAAAAAATTCAATAAGTTCTCTACAGACAGTTATTTATATAATTTACATCATATAATATACGTCTTATATAAGGCATGTATACCTTTGTGTTAAAATAGACAGAGCTATTGTCAGCCTACTGTTAGAAACTTGTTAAAAGAATTTTAATTAAAAATTAATTTCAAAATTACTGTTATTTTTACACTCAAAATATTGTGTCCCAATTTAATTCAAATTCATAAGCTCTCAATCTAATTAGATTCCAATTTCAGTTATAATAATATTATTATCTTGCATATGAAAAATTCTCTGTCAGGTAATTCTGTAGATTATGCAGGGAACATCCTAACTTGGGACATACAAATAATACTAATTAAAAAAAAATTAACAACAGTAAACAATCTATATAGTTTCATTTGCTATTTAGCAGCAATATTATTTAATTATAAAATCATAAATACTTCAGCTATACATTTTGAAGAGAGTTGAAAGTTTGTCTTTTTTGATAAAAGGACCAGCTCAAAAGAGTCATTTGTTCATGTATCAGACTGTACTGGTTGCACTGTTTGTTTTTGATTCACTAAAAAGAGCTGGTTCATAAGAGATATTGTTCATGAATCAGAATACACTCATTATGCTGTGTGTCTGATTCACTAAAAAGAACCGGTTTATAAGAGATATTGTTCATGAATCAGAATACACTCATTATGTTGTGTTTCTGATTCATTTACATTTACATTTATGCATTTGGCAGACGCTTTTATCCAAAGCAACTTACATTGCATTATACTATACATTTGTATCGGAGTATGTGCAATCCCTGGGATCGAACCCATGACCTTGGCATTGCTAGTGCCATGCTCTAACCACTGAGCTACAGGAAAGGATTCACTAAAAAGAGCCGGTTCATAAGAGATATTGTTTATGACAAATATTGTTTAGTGTTCATGAACAAATGATTCTTTTGAACTGGCTCTTTTTAGTGAATCAGAAACACAATATAATGAGTGTATTCTGAGTCATTTGTTCATGAAATGGACTACGCAAGTTGTGCTTTATGTAACTGTGTTCAATAGCTTTTAATTTACCATTGAATTCAGAGTGCAAACTTCAAAATATAATTTATTTTGCAGTAGGGCTTTAAATTCAGAATGACAAAGTAAAATTAATCAATCTTAGGATTTTGAGAATCAATTTCAAGTTTATTCAAATGAAGAACTTAAAAATAGAAAAATCACACATGAGGTTTAAAATTAGGGGAGTCCTGTAAATGTGTTTGTGTTGGGAAAAAAATTATGACTGCATAATAATAAGATCTCTTCATTTCTATGAATATTGCCAAGCCTATTTCACCATCAGAAATTGCTTGGTCTCAAACCTGTTCTAATCATAGGAGAGAATGTTAAATTAGAAGTAAAGCTGACATGAGAATAACAATAACAACAGCATCTGTCAATAAAGCAGGGAGGCCTCATAGGTTCCCTAGAGCTGAAGAAAAGGGGTGTAAATGAGCACTGTTCCAGAGGGAACCCTCCAATCGGGAGCTCAGGCAACTTATTAATGCAAACATCTTGTCTCACGCAGCGTTTTAAATGTCACAGTCAATTTAAAGCAGGAGTGAGAGGCAGAATTCATTTCATCCCTATGCCTCACCGAGACCCCTGAGCCAAACCCCTGTGTTTGCACACATATCTGTCTCCACTAAACGACAGGAGACAGCTGACGTGCTCGACGGAATGTATCTCAGTACACCGCTCGTGTACAGACAGTAATGGCTCGGGCTGAGACAGGTTTCTCAACACTGCCTCATCCGCCCTAACGAAACTCCCCACCCACAAGCAGCACTGATCAATTCTGCTTATACTTTCCTTCAAAATTGTTACCAGGCCTAACTGTATTTGAGGCTGTGTGAGGAAATTGACTTTCGCGGTTGTGTTTTCTTGGGTGGAGGAACCTCACCTGTGGTTCTGGGCCGCCGGTGCATACTGTGGATAATGGCACAATGTGCATGACTGTAACAATGGGATCAGACAGGTGAGACCATGAGCCAACAGAAGGAGGTGTGATAATTCTCTCTCTCGCTCACTTTCACTCCAGCTATGACGAGTCCTCTCTCTCTCTCACACACACACACACACACACACATCTTTCCTTTGCATGTAGGTCAGTGTCTCATCTTCATGGAATTTGTCATGTCCTAGGTAATGGATTATGGCTTAAAATGGGCCAGAGCGATCCAGAATAGTGTGCCAGCACCTTCGATTCGATATGTTTGTCAATCCATTCCATTTCCTGTATGCTTTTGTGTTTTGGATCCAGTATATGCATTTTATCTCTGTTTGTATGTGTACTCAGTCAGAACCTCTTTACAGTTTATTACAGTAAACATTATTTTTCCCTCTAATCAGTAACTCTGACAGCATAATTACCTAGTAGACACAGTTCTGTAGTCTATAGCAGCATGGGGTGCTGCGTCCCTCAATAAAGCTCCATTCACAGTGCCAGTGTCTTTGTTGCTGCATGTCACTAGTCGCTGTAGTGGTTGGTCACTTGTAGGCATTCTTAGTACTGGTTGCCCTAGAAACATCTATGAATGTCAAACACAATAAGTTGTCATGAATGCAATACAGGATCTCAAGCACATTTTTTCATGTATCTTTTTTGTTTCATATTGAATTAGCTGACAGGATCATGTGAGCTTCATTGTCTTCACTCCTATTGATAGTCATTGCATCAACTCTGCCATAAATGGAAATTTGTTATGTTGCTAGATATGCCCACATCTTGTTGCCAAGGCTTGCTTTTGCTCATGTCACTGAATCCTGTCATTGATGTCAACTGTCATTGATAGTTGATGAGTTCTGGTCACTTTGTCACTGCAAATGGCTGTTTATTTGCATTAGAAATATAGTAACATTATTGTAAATAACTTTACTGTCACTTTTGATTAATATAATGCATCCTACACTGTTAAAAATAAAGGTTTCAAAAGGATGTTTTCAAAGTGAGGTCATAAAAAAACATTTTTGGTTCCCCAAAGAAACTTTCAGTGATCAGTTTTTAAAAGAAACATTTTTAGAACATTTTCCGCTGCGGAAAGAAAAGGTTCCATGGATATTTAAGGTTCTTCGTGGAACCATATGCCATTAAAGAACCTTTATTTTTAAGAGTGTTGGTGAATAAAAGTATTAAGTAGCCTACTTAAAAAAACCTGACCCCAATCTTGAAAAATGGGCAAGCGTAAGGATTTAAGCGAGTTTGACGGGACAAATTGTGATGGCTAGATGACTGTGTCAGAGCATCTCCAAAACTGCAGCTCTTGTGGGGTGTTCCCGGTCTGCAGTGGTCAGTATCTATCAAAAGTGGTCCATGAAAGGAACAGTGGTGAACCGGCGACAGGGTCATGGGCGGGCGGCCAAGGCTCATTGATGCACGTGGGGAGTGAAGGCTGGCTCGTGTGGGCCGATCCAACAGACTGTAGCTCAAATTTCTAAAGAAGTTAATGCTGGTTCTGATAGAAAGGTGTCAGAATACACAGTGCATCGCAGTTTGTTGCGTATGGGGCTGTATAGCTGCAGACCAGTCAGGGTGCTCATGCTGACCCCTGTCCACTGCCGAAAGCACCAACAGTGAGCATCAGAACTGGACCATGGAGCAATGGAAGAAGGTGGTCTCTTCCAGCAGGATAATGCGCCCTGCCACAAAGCAAAAATGGTTCAGGAATGGTTTGAGGAGCACAACAACGAGTTTGAGGTGTTGATTTGGCCTCGAAAATTCCCCAGATCTCAATCCAATCGAGTATCCGTGGGATGTGCTGAACAAACAAGTCAGATCCATGGAGGCCCCACCTCGCAACTTACAGGACTTAAAGGATCTGCTGCTAACATCTTGGTGCCAGATACCACAGCACACCTTCAGGGGTCTAGTGGAGTCCATGCCTCGATGAGTCAGGGCTGTTTTGGCAGCAAAAGGGAGACCAACACAATATTAGGAAGGTGGTCATAATGTTATGCCTGATCGGTGTATATATTCTACAATAGCATGGAAAGATGCTTTCAAATTATTTCATATTATTTGCACAACAAAATAATTTATCAAGGTTCCCAAGGTTCACCTCATTAAGTAACTACATAAATATGTCATCTTTGCTTGTAGGTACTTACAGCGTGCTACAACTCAGGCAGCTGTTATCCATGCAACAGTGGCAAGAGCTAGTTTCAGCAATTAAGCCACTCTGGTGACTGTAATCCAAGAAGAGACACAAAGAACTGTGAGAGAAGAAAAAATCCAATCAACACACCATTTAGCACTTAGCTTTTCAGTGGTTTATCATTGTTTCATCTGAATTATCGGCCTTTTACCACATCTGATATGACAGCAGATTTGTGCTGTGGGTGTCATTGTATAGCTCCACAAATGACGTGCAGATAAGTGGAGGTTGGGAGGACATGTTCTCTGCGACCGTGTGTCAGAACCTGCATTGTGTGCTGCTTTATCAGCCACAATGTGATCCCTCTGGCAAGAGAAGACACACAATCACAGTGTACTGACAGTTCAATTTCACACTTCATTATTGGGCTGCAGAGTGGTTGGAGTCACTCAGAGAACTAGCATTGTTTTGCTTCAGTTCTGTGATGCTGTTCATTTTTCTCTCTAAATTGATCTGGAACACAATATTATCCACAAGGCTTTGAAGAATCTATTCCAAAAATAGAGAGTCTATGCTTTATTTACGGTATATGCTCTGACTGTACACCTCTGGTGTAGGTGAGGTAGAAGGGGTTGGTTCTGTATGCTTTATTAACAAGGCACAAGCTCATATGTTATATGTGTTGATAGCTTTTGACTAGGTGCAAAAAAAGCAATACACATTTAAACAAGGTTCTTCAAATGCCTTATTGCTAGAATGCAACAGTAGGTTTACTTAGGTTGCCATCTGTGAAATCCTGATACATTTTGAGGCCAACACACATTTGATTTTACAATTTATTTTACAGTAATGGCATAGTACAAATAGTGCAGAGAAGATATCAGTGGGGGACAACGGTCCTGTGATGAAGGGCTCCCATCAGAAATCCTCTATGGCAGGGGTAATTTTTTGTGCATGTGAAAAAAAAAAAAAAAAACATTGTATAAAATGCATCTTCAGGGCAAGTTAATAATGTAATATATTAATGAAAAAAGTTAAACATAATGCACACACACAATATTACTATTTATGCAATAATAATTAAGAATTTGTGATGATTTTATTCAATAATACTACTACTTTCTAGCTTTTAACCCTAAGAAAAAACTAGTGTGCAATTTTTTTTTTGTGAGGGGAAAAAAATATTTATTACTTATACTATTTTAACTTGCTGTACATAAAAAGCAAAATATTTTATTAAAAGCAATTTTTGTTTTGTTTTTCCCATGAAAATATTTATCTGCCATTATATTTTAGGAAGGAGGTCCATTGCAAGAATATCATTATATTTTGGGGGTCTTGGCACCAAAGGTTGAAAACCCCTGCTTTATGATGTAGCCTACTCATTGTGTCTAGTGGACAAGAGGCCCACCCATTAACATTTCATCCGAGGCTTAGTGAATTTTATAAATGGCCATACATAGTTTATATTTCCGTGAACTTATTGCTTCCCGAAATGCTTTTATTGTAATGCAAATATTTAAAGGGTTAATTTACCCCAAAATTTTGTCATTAAGTACTCCCCTTCATGTCGTTCCACACCCATAAGACCTTAGTTCATCTTCTGAACCCAAATTAAGATATTTTTGATGAAATCCAAGAGGTATCTGACTCATCCATAGACAGCAATATAATCAACACTTTCAAGGCCCAGAAAGGTTGTAGAGCCATTGTTAAAACAGTCGACGTGACTGCAGTGGTTCAACCTTAGTTTTATAAATTGCCAAGAATACTTTTTGTGCGCAAAAACAAAACGAAAATAACAACTTTATTCAACAATCTCTTCTCTTCCCTGTCATTATCCTTACGCAGGTGACACAGTAAGCACAGTGAAGGCTTCCGCGTTTACGTCAGAATGCTGGCTCAGTATTGGCCAAAGCTGATTACATGAGCAGCACGATGCATGCGTGTGATTCTGACGCAGGAGCCGGCCAATAATGAGCCACGTTCTGACGTAGAACCTGGAACCGCTGGACGTAAATGACGTATGAGAATGACACAGAAGAGAAGATATTGTTGAATAAAGTCATTATTTTTGTTTTGTTTTTGCACACAAAAAGTATTTTCATCACTTCATAAAATTAAGGTAGAACCACTGTAGTCGCGTCGACTGTTTTAACGATGTCTTTAGTACCTTTCTGGACCTTGAAAGTGTTGATTATATTGCTGTCTATGGACGAGTCATATACCATAATTTCTGTTCCGAAGATGAACGAAAGTCTTACAGGTGTGGAACGACATGAGGGTGAGTAATTAATTTTCATTTTTGGATGAACTAACTCTTTAACACTATGCTACTAATAGAATAAAACATTTAGAATGACCTCTTTTTCACAAAACAAGATATAAATCTTGTTATTTTTACTGGGCAACTAATGTAAAATATTGACCATAAAATTAACATCAGTAAAGTTTCTCTCCTGACAAACAGCTTCCTAAGAGATGAGCTTGATTAAAGCGCACTCTCATTGAACCTTCTTTTTGAAGTTCCTTGAAAGCGCCGACTCCATTTCCAATGCTGTTGGTGATTGGCCAGCGAACCCAGCTTAGATCTATCAAGACCAGCTAAATCAAACTTGCTGCACTGAATACTTTGACAGAACAAATCAGACACATTGCTTCAAAAATCTACTGCTGGGTATTTGCATTCATCAGTTAAGGGTTTATCTGAGTTAAAGGTTCATTTGGTACAAGTGTATAATTATAAATCAGAGCTAAAAACATGAATTACGTTTAACATTAGTGGATGATTTGCTAGTAGATTATGCTAAAATAGCTTCTTTTTTGGGCCAAGGTGGCTAATGGTTACGAGAGTTACTCTTTAAACCATACCAAACAACAGTTAAATTTAGCTTAGGATTCATTTAGATAGTGGAGAACCCCCTGTAGCCCTAACTGTGTTTCATCTTTCCCATTTTAGGGCCCCATTGTTCAGCCATCAAGTGAAGATAAGTGAAACAATGCTAATCACTTGTCAGAGAACAAAAGTACACAGACATCAGAACGCCACTTCTGATAATGGTGGACATCAGACACAGAGTGTCCTCACCCAGCCTCCATATCTACACGTGTGCAGGTGGAAGGAAACAAGAGGATCTTTCTCTGGCTTTTCCTAAACCACATAACAGCAGATTAATCAGCCTGTCTCATCCTAGTAAACAGAAAAAAGTTCCGGTTTCGAGGTAACATCAAGAAAAAGAGAGTACAAACTGTTGTCATCACAGGGAAAGTCCATTGCATTTAGATTATGTAAAGCACATTCAGTGAGAAAACCTTTGAACTTCATCTTCAAAATATATCGTAAAATGTTACCATACCGTATTTAACATGTAGTAATAAGAATTAATGTTACATGCCATGAATTAATGTTAGATATTGCAAAGTGGTATGAAAAAATCAAACCTTTGATGTCTTCAATTTTTAATGCTTACATGTCTTTTTCCATCTTCTGCAGTTTTCTGCTATCTTTTGCATGTAGTGAAAGACATCTCACAATCCCCTGTCGCCTTATTTCAGACCCTAAAGCCTTTTCAACAGAAAGGCACATGAGAGTGATTGTCTGCACTGTGGTAACTGGTCCTAAACTAGTGCTCATTTGTAAGATGGCTGGCTCAGCATTGCTGATCACACACACTAATGAGCAGAGTTGCACATAAATGGTGGACTTTCTTTGTATTTTCTGTGCTGATTTTGGGGAGAAATCTACAGGAAGTATTTAAACATGGTAAGATCTGTTAAACAGTTGAGAGTATTAGATGTTTTTGCTAGCTGAAAGCATAATCAAATTAGCCAAAATATTTCATAAACAAAGAGGGATGTGTAGAACTTTTTTAAATGCTGGAGTTCCATATTTAAAGAGATTTTTGTGCAAGTTCTGCATGCTCAGATTCCTGCAGGCCTGCTAATGAGGTAGCAATCAAAGGAGAAATCCTTCAAACAGAATCCAACCTCTGGATAAAGTGAAATCAGGCCATAAGATGACATTTAAAATTATTTTAATTTCAGTGCAGAGTCTCTTAAATTGAGCTCGCTGTTGAACTGGAGTTGTTGGTGTTTTATTTAATGATGTTTTGAGGATTAACATCTAATCCAATCCACAGGTGTCATTTCACCAGATGATTGGCGATGCCATCACCATAATCATAGTAATTATTAGGGCCGTGTATTGGCAAGGTCTTCACGATATGATACATATCACAACACATGGGTCACGATACGATATATCACGGTATATTGAGACACTTTTTTTTTTATATAGGCCTAAATCAAAAATATATATAAAAAAAAAAAATGCAACTTGCTGTGTACTACCTGGGATATTCTGGTATGTATATCACATTATATTAATCAGCAGAAGAAAAAAAACTTCCATTCTAATTTATTAGCAAAGGTATTTGTATTGCACAACAGTGAACACACTGAAATGTATGAAGTGCTTATTGTGTAAATTATTCAGTACAAACTGACATACACTATATTGCCAAAAGTTTTGGGACGCCTGCCTTTACGTGCACATGAACTTTAATGACATCTCATTCTTAATCTGTAGGGTTTAATATGGAGCCGACCCTTTGCAGCTATAACAGCTTCAACTCTCCTTGGAAGGCTTTCCACAAGGTTTAGGAGTGTGTTTATGGGAATTTTTGACCATTCTTCTAGAAGCACAATTGTGAGGTCAGGCAGTGATGTTGGTGAGAAGGCCTGGCTCGCAGGATGCATTGCTAAAGGATGCATTGCACTTGGTGATGTAAGGCTTGGATGCAGCTGCTCGGCCATGGAAACCCATTCTATGAAGCTCTCTACACACTGTTCTTGAGCTAATCTGAAGACCACACAAAGTTTGGAGGTCTGTAGCTATTGACTCTGCAGAAAGTTGCCGACTTCTGTGCATTATGCCCCTCAGCATGCGCTGACCCCGCTCTGTGATTTTATGTGGCCTACCACTTCGTGGCTGAGTTGCTGTTGTTCCCAATTGCTTCCACTTTGTTATGATATCACTAACAGTTGTCCATGGAATATTTAGTAGTGAGGAAATTTCACGAATGGACTTATTGCACAGGTGGCAACCTATCACGGTACCACGCTTGAATTCACTGAGCTCCTGAGAGTGACCCATTCTTTCACAAATGTTTGTAGAAGCAGTCTGCATGCCTAGGTCCTTGCTTTTATACACCTGTGGCCGTGGAAGTGATTGAAACACCTGAATTCAAAGCTTTGGAGGGGTGTCCCAATACTTTTGGCAATATAGTGTATATAGGCAACAATAATACGCTACCATTCAAAAGTTTGGGGTCAGTAAAGGCCCCGGTATACTTCAAACGAAATCGAAGAACGAACTGATGTGACGTCATTTCGAACAAAATCAGGCCAGGCGTTTTGTGTTCTTTTTGGAAGTTCGAAACGGCTTGCCAAAGCGAACTTTCAGGAAAAGTTTGCTCCAGCTGCAAAACACCTTCGTACTACCATTGGTCAGTGACGATAACGTAATAGGAGGTGTGCGCTGAGGCTCTGCCTTCACTCGCGTGGGACGAGTCTTTGACTCATTTCGTGTGTTTGACTTCGTTGAGGTAAGAGCTCCGTGGGTGAAAACATGAACACACTGGATAGCCGCTTTATTGTACAAAATGAAGTTGTGCTTGTAAAAAAAATGAGGTACTAAAACTGTTTTTCATGTTTGATACTGCAAAGCTGCTTGATTTTAAGCAATCTATTGAATAAAGTGCTATATGAGGACATGACGTGACTGGAGTGCTAAATTGCAGAGCTCGTGCTAACATACCCATGTTGTTATGATCAGACGCTTTTCTTATGCTTTCTATAATAAATGCTTGCTGTTTTCTCATTTTTGTTGTGTTTATTTTGTTACTGAGAAGAAAGTGCATGGCACATATTTACATATTCATCTAACCGTCGCTCTCAGCAGTGTGGGCGGCGTCAGATGTTCGATTACAGTATATCGCTGGTCACGCATATCGAACTTCGTTTTACCCCTAAACGAAAAAGAACTTCGTTTGAAATATATCGGGGCCTTAAGATATTTTTCTAAAAGAAAGTAATCCTTTTTATTCAGCAAGGATGCATTTAACAATAAAGACATTTATAATGTTACAAAAGATTTCTATTTCAAATAAATGCTGTTCTTTTGACCTTTTTGTTCATCAAAGAATCCTGGAAAAAATGTATCATGGTTTCCACAGCAATTAAGCAGCATAACTGTTTTCAACATTGATAATAATAAGAAATGTTTCTTGAGCACCAAATCAGAATTTTAGAATGATTTCTGAAGGATCATGTGACACTGAAGACTGGAGTAACGACGCTGAAAATTCAGCGTTACCATAACATTTTACATTTTAAAATATATTCAAATAAAAAAGTTATTTTAAAATGTAATAGTAATTGACAATATTACTGTGTTTACTGTATTATTGATCAAATAAATGCAGCATTGGTGTGCTGTAGAGACTTCTTTCAAAAACATTACAAAAATCTTACAGACCCCAAACTCTTGATAAGCTTTTTGATAAACTTTTAATCAACTTTTTTTAAACTTTTGGTAGAGAATATAATTTTTTAAAAATATATAAAAAATGTCTAAGAAATATATTGTTAAAATGTATTTTTAAATATATTTACGTAAGTATATTTTTGGTGCATTTTATATTTCCTAACATATTTTTGGTGAAATTTTGACATATTTTCAGTCTTAATATATTAATTTTGTCCATAATATATAAATATTAAAAACTGAAAAACTAATTTCCTCAAACTGTGCTGTTTAAAACTTACAATTAGCATATATTTGAAAAATATGATTATATTTTTGCTGTATGGGTTATGATAGGAAATAAAGGAGAACTTTGTGAAAACAAAATATTGGCACAGAAGACTAAATCACTTAGCTTGGAGAGCAAATCACTCTGACAAAATCCTCCTTCAATAGAGCAATCTGTGCCAAATACAGTTCAAGGAATGGAAACTAAATGAATTAGCTAAAACTACTCTTCCTCTTAAGAGATTTCATCGAACATTAATGCTCGTCTTTGTACAACTTTAATGTGTTTTAGATATGAGAAGTGTGCTACAAATTGCGTGAACTAGTGTGGTTAGTTTGTAACTTTGTATTAAGCATTAGCCTACTGCTGAAGGTCTAGTAGTCAGAGGCAGCTGTTGAAGTGCTGTGGCAAAAGAATTGCAGGGTCGAGTGCACTCTCCAACCAAAGGCTGCACCAAAGTTAATTACCGTAGACTGAAGTTATTTTGTGTTCCCTTTGGGATTTCCTCAGTGCAAAAATAAAACAGCAACTTGCGAATTCATGCTATTTCCTGGAGCCCTGTACCTTGTATTAAAAGGAACAAAGTCCAGGGAATGTTACCATAGGTTTTCAGCAGTTCCTACTCCTCCTGCTTATTGCAGCCCTTTCGTTTTATTATTTGTGAACAGTATCTTTTGGACTAATCCTCATTATTTTCTCTTTTGTCAAGACAAAGGCTCTGTAGGTCATCGCCCTTTGGCTCTTTTTAAACCTCAGACCTGGTCCTTAGCAGTTCAAAAAAGCAGATACTGGGGCACTTCAAAAAAAAAAGAGGATTACGTCCATTGGCTTTGTAAACCACCAACACCTGAAAAGGCCTTTAAACGGGCCAGACTCTGGCTAAAGATTTTCTCATTTTTGCCTTGTTAATTTGAAGATGGATTTAAACATACCTCTTGGATTAATCGACTGAACAGTCTCTAAAGCTTTAAAAATGCCAAGTGCTTAAGGGTAGTCTTCAGACAGCCGGAACCGCACAAGTGTGAAAAGTGATTTTCCTGAGGGACGGAACGGAAATATCCTTATTTGCATTTAGAGAATGCATCAACTTTATGAAATGTTTAGCAACTGTGAAGCAGTGCTTGTGTTGATGTCACAGCACAATTTGGCTTTTAATAGGACCAGAGGCTTAAGCGCGGCATTACATCTTTCCTTCCTCTTGAAATTGTCACTCCGTAATCCCTTGGCAAAGAGTAATGCAGCTAGATTAGTGGGCCAACCCCAGATTTCTGAGCGATCGTCAGAGGACCCACAAAGAAATCGCTGGACCGTCTAGCTCACAGTATATACGTTGCTCTCTGTTTGTTCATTTGAAATATACAGAATGTATAAATGTGATCTGATGAAGACGGGGGCTGTGAAATGTGCTGATTATTAAAGCACAAAACACTTAGGGTTTTAATAACAGTGAACAGGCTCTGTCCATCTGGGCCAGCGAGGGGGGGCTGATTAATCCGAAGCTCTGTGCAGTATGAGGGATATTAAGAATGGACAGTTGAAAAAGGACCTGTCTAAATACAATGAAAGCAGAGAGAACTGTTTCTATTTCGCACAAAACAGCTTACGGCTTGAAATATGATTGATTTGATTGCCTTCCGCCCTTCAAATGGTAATTTCCTCAACCCACATGAGATGCCTTTTCAGAATATAAACAAGATTAGATTAGCTCAACACCTCAGCAGAAAATCTCATTCAAAATACTAACGTAATCGCCTGTTAATTTGCTTTTCAACAGCTTTTATCACCTGTCAGCATCTTTATCAGTGTAAGACAATCGAGAGGTAATTGATGCTGTTACATATGAAATCAAACATATTATCAAATAAACAATGAGAATCATTTTGACTGTCATCAACACTGACTTGGTTGTTAATCGTGATTAGAACTGATTATATATTAATTTGTGAAAAATATACAATGTAGATGGGTTTTGTGTGAACTTTGTTCTATTGTTACTCTTTTAAGTATTACACGTTGCAATAAGGTTCAAATCATTAATATTAGTTAATGCATTTCTGTCATGACATCTCTCGGTAGATTGGTATGGTAATAGAGATTGGCATGGTAATGGATATGGCAATGTTAATGTATTTGGTCTTGGCGGAAAAGATCTGCTATGCTGCTGCTGTTGCAGAGCAAGTACAGAGACTTGCAACTGCCAATACATTCACAGACAATAGGCTTGTTTGAGATGCATCGGCGCAGCGCAGACATCAAAGTACCGCGAGAGCGGTTGAAGAGCATACAACTCCTTATGCTTTAGAATCGCTCTCGTGGTAATTTGATGTCATACGTCAATCGGTCTGCGCAGATGCATCTCGAACAAGCCTATTGCTGTGAGCATGTAAGACATGCTGCTGCACATGTAACATACATGATTTAACCCTTGTAGCAGATCTATACAGGTGGAGGGTTTCTGAAAGCGCGCTGCATACTGCTAACAGCAACACTACCGGTATTTGTTTGAATGTTGAGCTGCAGCTCACTGGCCACTGATGCAACAGCAGCCAATCAGTTGTGCTATGTAGATAATAATGTGTTCGCTACCAAATGAGTTAAAGACCTATTAGCCTGTGCCATCTAGAGTTTCATGCCAGAACCAGGTAATAGGTATATGAGCAATCAATGAACAACAATTTGTTACAGCACTTATTAATCATGGGTAATATTTATTTAAAATACACTATTTTTAAATGAGTTGTTTTTTTATTATTTAACTCATTAAATGATTGTACATTTTAAATTGTTTTTGTATATTTCATATCATTTATATATTTATTTTGTTCATGTTTGTTTATAATACATTCATGTTATTTGATATATCTTAAAATATTTTAAAAAATGTATGTAGAATATGAAGTTATAGTGCTATAACAATATTGTTCATTGTTAGTTTATAATACATGATACATTGCTAACTAATTGTAGTATAGCAAGGTTACCCTGTTTTTATTTGAAAACACACACACACGTACTTGTATGTCCTTCTTCAACTGTTTAGGCCAGTGTTTGTCTCTTTCGCTCCTGTTTCCCCATGACAGTAGCCCTATAAATGCAACATGACAAAGTCTATTGAGAAGCACGTCTAATACATTTTTCCCCCTGCTGTAGTGATGTTGCCCTGGGTCCTTGGGATCTGCTCTCTTGCTGAGGGTGGAAGTCACATTCCAGTGGTGGAGACGGGTCAACCCCTACGATTTGCCATGCTCAGCAAGAGCACTCGGAACTACTCTCTTAGGCCTCAAATGACTCACATTTGGATCCTTAGGGAATAGATACTTTACAGTTCCTCTCTTTAACACACCAGCATTACAGGACATGCAAATAAGATGCCCTTGAAGTTTCCACATTCATTAAAAGAAATTCAGACATTTGCATTCGGAAACATGGAGATACGAAGACTCGGATGTGACAAGAAGTCATCACCATAATTATGTATGTTATACAAAACGCTGTTTGCTTGCACCCCCCACTTTGAAATGTTGAAGGCATTGCATGACATATCTGGGCTGCTTATTATTTTACATTGCGCCCATTGCTCCTTGACTCTGTCTTGGGTGGTATAAGGTATAAGCCTGAGCCAATATGCTGTTACTGATTTAAAGCGGATTATCGTTTGCTGTCCTAAGCCTCAGTGAAATCCTTTAAAATATTCATATTGGCAGACCTGGATTAGAAAACGAAACAACAGAGGTTCTTTTACCCATGTAGATTGGT
>RJVU01044706.1:5125888-5137591 GCA_003731715.1 Anabarilius grahami
ATCTATCTATCTATCTATCTAAAAAAAAAAAAAGATATCCTTGTCCAGTAATCATGGATGACTGAAAAAGTAATGGAGCAGTCATGGAAATTCAGTGATCAAAAGGTGAGGGAACATGTTCAGACTGTAGCTCTGTTTGAGGCCTTTTTATGTCGGGCACCTGTAGATTTCTGGATGGATTAATTAAAGTTGTCCTTTTATTATGTAAATTATTCATAAATTCCAGGACTTCTCCTTCAGATTTTATTCAGGTGAAGAACCAGTAGTTGCAAAGTAAGCAAACCTTTCTAAAATCTGAGGTTTATTTATTTATTTTGTACAAGTACAATGCGATATTAATATTTGTACTTTCCAGTTTTTGCGGCAATGCAGTTTTTAATCCACTAAAAATTACTGGATTTGACACACTGCAATATATCTTTGTCTGGCAAATACTGGTTGAACAACTGAGGTCTTCAGATATCAGGTTGTTTCTAATTTGTTCTACTCGTACTTTTAGGCCATATACTGTATGTAACAAACAGTACATCTCTCAGATAAGATCATTTTTGAGAAGTAATGAGGAAACTGGTAGATGGGTTTATTCAAGTTGATGTTAGTTTATAACATAAAATGAAAGATATGCAAGTTTCAGTTCTGTTCTCCTTTTATGTTAAACATTGTTCTTTTAAGAGATAATGGGAAGAATTATATAGTTTCCTACAGCAGCTTTTTTTAAATACAAACTTATAATTCGAACGTTAGCATATAGAGAAATATGTCACCTAATAATCAAAGCATTAGAAAATGCTTGCAGTTCTGTTCGGGTTCAGATATAGATTGCCAAATTGTACATAGATAGAGATAGTAAGGCCATATGACCTTTGACTTGCTTAAATTCTTTGACAACAAGCCACATTACAATTGGATGGAGAATAAAGCACATATAAGTTGTTTTTTGTCATGGCCATTTTAATTAAACCTGAGAGGCTGTCTGAGAGGTTTATTATTTATTTAAAAACACAAAACAATAAAAGCATTTTATTGTCAATTGTCATAGTTGTCATGTTACATTCAAACAAACAGATTTTAAAATATGATGTTCTAACAAACAATAGAATTCTTTTTTGATCAAAAGTGTTTTACACCTTGACAGTCTTAATAGTTTGAGAGTTTTGAGTTCTTATATTGTGAGAAAGCCTGTATGCAAATGTTTCAGTAGGCTCTGTATGATAATTAGATCAGAGCTATCTGTCACCTGACATGACAATGGCCCAGTAAAAGCTGTGTTTGCTCGCAGGAGATGAAGCAGGATAACATTGATTAGCACATGCACATGATTAATTTCACCCAAGAGTGATTTATGAACCTCCATCATGCTTTTACCTCAATAATGGAATACCACATAAATATCGCCAAAAATTAAGTACTTTCAGAAAAAAAAAAAACTATACTCAAAAAGGCTCTGGACTGGAGTTTGAGCCTATTTTTCGTAGATATGGGTAATTTGCTGTTCTGATGTGTAGAACACTTCCAAAATCAATAGAACAGTGTTTATCTACACCCGCTTCAGTCCAATACGAGGCGATTGATTTTCTTTACCAATTCATCGTCCGCTATCTGTTTTCAGTATCCTGGCTTGTTCTTGTTTCGTTCTTGTTGTTTGCTAATTCGTACGGATGGGAATGGAGGGGAGGGTGGACGAATTAAACAGTGTCTCAAGTGAATTTTTAAATGGGCTCACAAAGGAAAAAATGTTGTTCTCCATTTCTGTCTATGATAATAAGTTTACATCTTCCAGCAGGGTGTTGTTATTTTCTTTCATCCACATGTCCCTATTGGAAATAGCCTTGGTGTATGAAAGCTCTGGACGTCCTCCATAGATACTCCACACATCAGTCAGTGTGTAAGATGACAGGGCAGATCACAGAGAGTGCGATTTGGGGGGAAAAAATAGCATTGATAATGATGAAAAGCAAACTTGAAACAGAATTCGCTATGCACAATGAATATTTCTGCCATTCAGGCGGGTGCTTTAGAATAAATAAGGATTGCTTGCTTTCTTTGTGCTGAGTGCAGTGTGAAATAAGGATGCTGATGACAGAGACACCATGCTGGCCGTCTTGCCATGGCTGCGTTTATGTAAGATGATTTATTCAGTCAGCACATGACTGCTCTGAATGTGACCTGTGACTCTCTCCATCATAATCACAGTGACCCTGGTGAATTAGGTAAACTTCAGTTCAACTCTGAATCTTCTGAGTGTGTGTATGGTTAATCAAAAGGGTGGGGTACTTTTTGAATTAAAGGGATAGTTCACCCAAAAATGAAAATTATCCCATGATTTACTCACCCTCAAGCCATTCTAGGTGTATATGACTTTCATCTTTCAGACGAATACATTTGGAATTATATTAAATAATGTCTTGGCTCTTCCAAGCTTTATACTGGCAGTCAATAGAGGATGAGATTTTGAAGCCCAAAAAAGTGCAACCATCCATCATCAAATATATCCACACGGCTCCAGGCGGTTAATAAATGCCTTCTGAAGCAAAGCAATGCACTTGTTTAAGAAAAATATCCATATTTAAAACTTTTAAAACCAAAATATCTAGCTTCTGACAAATGGCCATACTCATCGATTTATGGCGAAAGAGTGAACTCTGACCCGATGCATGACGCATTGACGAATGCGGAAGCGAGCAAAACAAGCAAAACAAAACCAGCTCACGAATTAGAAGTCTAAAAAGAGAAATATTGGAGGATTTCGATATAATAAAGAGGAGCTTGAGTTTGCTGCCCAGCCCTATTTGTTTGAACGTCGAGAGGCGTCAAAACTTATGCTACTCCTACATCTCGTCTGGGGTAACACTTTTGGCACAAGTCAACGTGCATATGACCGTCTGCCAGAAGCTAGTTATTTTACTTTTTAAAGTTTTAAATATAGATATTTTTCTTACACAAACGCATCGCTTCGCTTCAGAAGGCCTTTATAAACCCCCCGGAGCCGTGTGGATATCTTTTATGATGGGTTGTTGCACTTTTTTGGGCTTCAAAATCTCATCCTCTATTCACTGCCATTATAAAGTTTGGAAAAGCCAGGACATTATTTAATATAACTCAGATTGTACTCATCTGAAAGAAGAAAGTCATATACACCTAGGATGGCTTGAGGGGCATTTTTGGGTGAACTATCCCTTTAAACTAAGGATCCTTCAGTCATCGATTTTAAGATTTTTGAGATGAGTGCTCTGATAAAGCATCATTATTAGCACAGAAATGCATCTCAAATTTATTTTCACGAGTCTGGAGATCCTTTAATCATTAGGTTTTTTTTTTTTAAATTTGTGTTTGAAGTGACTTTTTATTCATGTTTGTAGTGGTTTGCTCAGCTCGGCTGTCTCTGCTGATGTGATCTGCTCTGGCTGGTACATGTCGAAGCGGAGTTCTCCACCCATGTACGCAGAGATACATGAATCCGCTACATCAATTTTTTATAGTCATATAAACGACATCTCTAACTGTCTCCAGATGTCCACCATGTTACACTAGGAGGGAACAAGTCCCATGTGCATGGAAATTTGCGTGTGGCTAATCATCTGGTGGCTGGTGTTTGAAATACAGCCCACTGAACTCTATAGCGCTCTTTGTGTAGCGATGTATCTCCTTCAGCGTAGCCTCTTGTAATACAGCCTAGATTTGCATAACTGAGAAGCTCCCTCCCTTTGGAAGTTGAAACTGTGTCCACAATATGTGGCGGCACCTAATTACTCACCAGAGCTGAGTTGTCAAAAATTGGCTATCTGCGCAGGCAGCATCCAATCATGTAGTCCACTTTCAGGCACAATAATAGGCCTAATGTCATTAATGTTCCTCTCAGTTGTCATGGTTCTTTCAATTGATTGCTTTCTCTTATTACGTGCGAGTCAGTCCAAAATGAGGCAGAATGTATTACAGCTCTCCAATTTTCAAACCTGCCCTGGACGTGTGTAATATGAATTACACCATCACCGAAAATGTCCATTCTGTTGAGGAATCACAGTTGTCTCAAACCTAGATTGGTCAGACAATCTAGCCTGGATATTTCCTGCTGGTGACATCTCACACGAAACTGCGATTACTGATATATTTACCCTTGGAAAAACAAACTATCATACAAGCAGCATGGCCCAAAAGCAAATAGTTATTACCTGGAAGACGACACAGTCAGAATGTGGTCACAGAAAGGGCACAAGCCCCAGGAGCAAAGTGCAAGAAATACAAGCCACATACAGATTACTGTACGTCTGTTATGGAAAGAATAAACAAATTTATTTTGTAAAAGAAGTAGGTAAGCACAATATCTTGGTACTTAATCAGTTATCGGCTTATTTTTATTCAATTACGTTTTTAATTATGAGCTTATCAGTTATTTTTTAACTAATTACCTTTTGATATTGGATATTTAATTGTGCATCTCCTATTTTTTATTTATTTTATTTTTTTTATTCACATTAAGGTAATCTTTAATAAATCTGTAAATGTATTTGTATAAGCTATCCATTTTTAATATTCATTGTAATTTACAATATTAATGAATTCACTTAAAACAATTGATATGTTTTTTTATTTTTTATTATTTTAATTAATTTAGACAAACTATAGTAGAAATAATATCAGACATGTATTGTTTATCGTCCACTCCATAACATAAAAAATAATCAGCTTATCGATTATGTTTTTTAATTGGTTGATATTGAATATGTAATTGTTCATACTAACCTCTGCCATAATTTAACACTCACTTAAAATTAACCTTTTAAATTAGTGTTAAATGTTTTTCATTTTTCATATTCATTATAATATACAATATGAATATATTCACTTGTAGCATAGATTTTTTTAAACTTATCTAGACAAACTATTGTAGCATTTTAATATCATCCATTTACTGTTTATCGTCCATAACATTTAAAAAAATCTTATCGTATATGGCTTATCGTACTGTATCAGTATTGACAAATCCAGGGCCGGCAAAGTTCAGCTTTTCCACTGTTGCTTTCTTTCTTTGGGCAAAGAAAGAAAGCAAAAAAAAAGAAAGAAAAGAAGTCAGTTTTAATCAAAAGCCTTTAACCTTTGCTCTCTGCTTGCCTTCGGCATATACGTTGGCTTTTAATTCGAAGAATTTTCCAGTTGCCACTCACAGTGTTTATTTATTTGTGGTCACAGAACATTGGGATTTTCAATTGTATTGTTGCGCTTGTTAATGTCATAAATGTCATTATTGATTATTTCTGTTGAGATATATATATATATATTTTTTTTTTTTCGTTCCTTGTCGTGTGGGGCCTGAACTATATCAACAAAGATGCAGAATCAAATGTCAAAGTATGTTTTGATTGCAATCAAGATGACTTTGTGTGACCTTTTGAAATGGAAGCATTGTTACCTTGATTGTAAAAATCCTGTCTTTAAGACTTCTTCCTCAAAGCAAGGGTTAGAGGCATAAAACAACACTATGAATTACGACCTAGTCAAGAACGGTTCCATTTAGATACCTTCATGTAAATCACAGCCATAAATTGAAACGTAGTCTGGGGGTTAAACAACCACGTCGCAGTCTATCTGAAACACAGGTCTCTTGTGTTTACCAAGGTAAAGGTGCCACACTTACAAGATGTTTTGAGTCTGAGGATGAGTTAATGGCATTGTCAAGTTGTAAAAGGGCCTTCAGGGTAGAACACACAATAAATATCAACTATGATACGAGAAAGAGTCTGTTTGACTTTGACAGCCTCTGCAAACTCTATTAACAACGTGTTTGTGATTTGCGTATTTGTCAGTCGTGGAAGTGACAAGTAAACAAGCACGCATGTAAACATGCATGCACAAAACAACCAGACGCAGAGACATTTGCATTGCAATGGGAGCTGCATTCCAGGGCTGAATCACAATGCTGAAGGGAGGCTGCTGTCTCATAGGCTCCCGCGGAGCTCTTTACACAGGCCGTAAAACTGCGGTTCCCACGGCTTCTCTTCTGCCTCGTGAGGGGAACCCTAAACAAACACCTCACAATGCTGTTATGGGATTACAGGGGAACCTTTCCAGCTCCACTGTAAACGCCAGGGCCACACTGACACAAAGGTTAACAGGTGTTTTGTGCTATCTATTTGAACAGTCTGCACCAACTGACAAAGGAAGGACAAGCTGCAGTCTATCACGCGATGCTCTCGTGAGCAAATGAATGGTATGCGGCTAAATGGGGATTTGAGGCACATTTGATTTTAGCAGGTTTGGCTAAATTGCTTTAATTCACCACACAGTACGGTCTGCTCTAGGCAATTTGTGCGGCAAAAACACACGCTTTCACCATCTTTATAGCCGACCAGGAAAAGCAGATTCTAAGTCAGTGGCACAACATTGCTTCCAGATCACATTATGGCCTCTCTCGTTACGTAATTAAGAGGACCCATCTGGTACGGGCAGCGCTCCCTGACACTAATTGTGTTGGTGTGCACATGGCCATCCCATTGAGCAAAAAAAGACCTCCAACATTTGAATCCATTATCTCCTACTGTTCAGATTAAGGCGCACATGTTTCCAGGGAGATTATGGTGGAGGGTCGGGGGACGCCTGTGTCTTGTAGGGTTGAGACTTGAGGATTAAGTCTATGGTGTTGGTTAAGCACTTCCAGCAGTCTAGTCACATGCCAGGAGTATGTTACAATGTGCTGTGTTATAACAAGTGACTCCTTTTATATGTGTGTGTAGAGATAATCGGTTTTTACCGATATTCATACTTTTCATACTTTTTGACTTAATCAGTTAGGGGGTTCTTTAACACTGGGTCTGTTTGGCAAGAATAGCACCCAATAATAGGTAATGTAATTTAATGTATTATTTAGATGATTAATGATTATTATTATTATTATAGCAAAATATATGGCATTACATTTTGTTCATAATAATAATAATAATAAGTATTATTATTATTATTATCATAATTACTGTTGTTATTGTTTGCTAAATAATGTGCATTATATTTTTATTAATAATAATTATTCTTATTGCAAATTAAAATAAAAAAAAAAGATACAAATAATAATAAAAAGTGATTTAATGTTATTGTTATAATTAACAGCACAATTATATTAATTCTATTTTATCATAATAATAATTATAATAAAAATAATAATGCATATGTTGTAGACTTAGATCATTTGTGTCAAATAGCAGAAATAAAATGTCATTTCAAATTTAGTTTGGAATATCAGTCATCGGATACTTAATTCTTAAAGTCCCCCTGTGGTGAAAATCAAGTTTTTAATCTTGTTTATATGTCTATGTGGTGTTTTTAATATGCTTTAAAACAAACCATGTACAAATTCATAAGTAAACACCATTGCTGAGTATTTTCTCTTTAAAACTGCAGTGATCTAAAGACAGTTTCAAAAACGCAGTTTGAAAAAGAACATGGTTTTATAACAGTAGCAACCCATTATTAGCTGTTTGATAACGTAGTCAAGCAAAGGACTAATCATATAAATTACCGTTATGTGTCCGATGTTGTAAAGAGCGATACCATTGTGCAGCGTTTACCTTAGTAAGTTGACCGAGTGGTTTTCCGAGCTTGTGCGAATGAGTGGAGGCAGTACTAATTAGCATATTCATAGATTTGTGCATACTAAATTAAGCTAGGGTGTAGAGATACATTTAAGCTATTTTAAGGCAATTTTTTTCTCTGTAAAAAAAACAAAAAACATTTAAATATGTCATTTTGGTGATCAAGGATGAGTTTTAAGGGATAAAAGTATTGACTACAGGGGGACTTTAACATTAAAATAATCCATCAGTATCGATCATAAAAACAGTATATCAATCGATCGTGTGCTGTCATATGATACTCCAGTCCTTTTGGTTGTATCAGCTGCAAAAACAGCACAGTATTTACCTGCTTACCATCACTGATTTATTTCACATCTTAGCCTTTTTGCCATCAGGTAAACGTGTTATTGCATCTAAACTTCAAGTGATGTGTATAAATAGCCCTGGCAAATGTAGGCTAGGTCAGATATGGGAAAAAACGTATGTCTAAAATGAATAAATCAATCATCGCTTACAGCCGAGCTAGAGTGTTGCAGGATAAGTGATACCTTAGCATTCGAAAACCCAGCTGTCTAGACAGCCCTTTTCCCCCCAAACAGACAAATCAATATATATTGATTACCCGCTATGCCCTGGGGAATGACACGGATACGCTGTTTGGCAGGCAAGTGCACCGAACGGACCGAAGAGGAGCTCAAATCTGTTTAAGTGTGCCACCCTGACTGAATTTGTGTTCACCTGATCTCGACTTTGCCTCTCATGCACTGTTGCTCAGTGGTAGGAAGAGAACCGCAATCAAACATGGCACATGTCTCCTACCATTTGCTCGAGCGAAATGAGTACTAGCTGGAGAGTTTTCTCTTAGTGTTTTCACTAAGATGTGATGTAGCCAGAAGCTACATGAGAATTTCTTAGCAGAGGCAAAAAAATAATAATTTTAAATAAAAAAAAATAAAAAAAAAAACAGATTCTCACAGCTCAGAGAAATCAAACATTTATGCTACTGCTATCATGAGATGCTATATCATGTACCTTGACTATGCAAACAAGAATGACCTATTTAAAAACCGTGGCGTCTAGTCTTTCTAGTTAATGCCTGGTGGTCCGGTGCCTTATTCATTTTAATAGAGAGCCCGGAGACAGTGTGTGGCATTAGCTAGCTCTGTTTCTCTCTGCTCTGCTGGTCTGTGTTCCTGCAGCAAGACTTGTTACCTGTCGCCTCCCTCCTCGCTGCCCGTGGCTGACATTCTCCTTCTCTCACTCCTAATTGCCCCTGTGGGACTTATCAGTGCTGCTGTGGCTGTCTGCAGTGTGGCAGAGCTTTCAGCGAGGGCCGCGCTTGGGGCCCCGCCTCTCTCTCTTTCTCTGTGGCACTTCCTGCCGCCTGACCGACTCCCCGCGTCCTCCACAGGTGTCGCCGGTCTTCCTCTTCCTCCCTCACCTGTCAGCCCCCAACTCGCTCGCGTTCCCGAAGGGCCTCTGAGGGGACTGTGTCTTTGAAAGAAAAATAAAAAACAAAACCATAAAAAAATAGGACATCTGATGTCTCAAGGTCAGACTGGATGGTAAATTGCCTGATCTGAAAATAACAGCAGATAACGTTCAGGCAGACGCGAGTGAGGTGCCATTGAGGTTAATTTGTTTTGTCTGTGTTTTGGATAGCAGACAACTGTGGCGCAGTTTATGGCAGGCACCCGGAGAGTTAATTACTTTATCGTTGCATTAATTGAAACATGAAAAATGTAAACATGCTAGTGTAACAGAGTCAGTTTAAAGGTGATGTGTGTAATTTATTCCATGTGGGTTGAATCCTCAGAAAAGTGTGAAATAGCATCTGGTTGTTTGAGCTTTCACACTAGTTTGACGCAGCAACATTGACTCAACCAATGGCGTGAGTTTGGCGCGGGACTATTTGGGTTGCAACCATTCGCTGATGGGGAGCGTTTGGAAAAATTGTCATTACTTTTGCATTCGATTTAGTGATGCTAGTGACACCAAAATTACACACTGCAGCTTTAAAGGGGTGGTTGATTATGATTTCACTTTTTTTACTTTAGTTAGTGTGTAATGTTGTTGTTAGAGCATAAACAACATCTGCAAAGTTACGACGCTCAAAGTTCAAGGCCAAAGGAGATATTTTCTTTTAAAGAATTCACTGTTTAAGGACTACAACAAATGGCTGGTAGGGACTACAACGAGCTTCTTCCTAAAATTTACATATACCCCGCCCCCGAGAACACACAACTAAGGGGATGAGGCCATGTTGGGCTCCTTTAGAGAAGAGGAAGAGTTGTTGTTGTAGTAGAGTGTTGCCATGCCGTCATTTTACGCCAGATTGGTTCACAAACGAGGGTCAATTCAACGCTGGATTTGCACAAAAGATTAACATGACGGCACATGCTAGTCGATGAGTTGAATCAACTCCACAGCAATTACTAACCATTCAGAAACATCCAGTTGCATACTAAAAGTTGTAACTTCTTCCTGAGTCTCTCCATCAGTGCCCGACTCCGGTTTGAACAATGTAAGGCTGAACACCGTTACTGACAATCGTCATTTTGATTCTACAGTTTTGTTGTTGTTGAGCAAAGGAAGCATGAGCTGTTAAAGCTCCACCCACTTCTGGAAAGTGGGCCAGGAGCAGCAGCTCATTTGCATTTAAAGGGACACAAAAAAATTGCGTGTTTTTGCTCACACCCAAATAGGGGCAAATTTGACAAGCTATAATAAATGATATGTGGGGTATTTTGAGCTGAAACTTCACAGACACATTCTGGGGACACCAGAGACTTATATTACATCTTGTAAAGTTAATTGTGAAGTTTGCCAAAATTCTATTTATATTATGATAGTTATGTAATAATGATAATAATATTAATAATAAAATAACCAGGGGCAACCAACATAAAGTTTTCTAAATCCCAGCATACTAGAACATAAAACCTTTCTCCCTTTTTCATTTTAAAATATACCTAAAAATAAGTCTTAATTTCAACATTTACTCTCACCATGCTGTGTCATTGTTACGGTAGCTGGTACATCAAGCGCACGACAAGGAGATAGAGTTACTATAAGACTTTACTAGGAGATAAACAGGAATCCACAGGAACATATACCAACATAACATGAGCAATACCAGACAACACAGGACTGGAAACACAGGGCTTATATACAAGGGATAACAAGGAGGGTGATTAGGAACAGCTGGGTGTGATGATTGTGGTGATCAGTTGCCATGGTGATTAACTGGTGGTGGGAAATGGAACAACAACAAGTCCAACAATGAGTCCAGAACAGAGTGCACATGTGACATATCGCCCCCTCCCGGAAAGGTGCGTCCTCGCGCCGTGGAGAGGGGAAGAAGAAGAGATGGAGCAGATAATGTAGGAGGCGGTTCGGGAGGCGGACGGCTATCCGGGAAGAGGCGAAGAGCAGGAGTCCAGGGCGGTGCCAAAATCCAGGGAGGTGCAGGTGGTGGTGAAGTCCAGGTGGTAGCCTTGAGCAGAGGAGTCCAGATGTAGCTCCAGGCCACAGCCAGGACGGCGACCCACGGCGGCGTTGCTGGAGGGAGGAGCCAAGGTGGTGAATTGCTCCAGACAACCTTGGGGAGGCGTGGAAGCAGCGCAGCCGATGTAGAGGGATCCTTGGGCGAAGACAGAGAGCCGAAGGAGCGGAGTGATGCCGATGGCCTCTGAGTCCGCGACGACGTCCTCGCGACGGCCCCCCGAGGCAGCAGCAGTGTAACGGAGGGCAGAGGTGGAGCTGGAACGACTAAGGGCCGAGGCGGAGTCTGAGGGAAGGCGGAGCCCAACGGAGCCGTAGGGGTGGAGGGTCGGAGAGACTCGAACGACCCGTAAGTCCGTGGCGAAGTGAAGGCGATGACTGACCCAGGCGGAGTCGCAGGACCGAGGGAGTCCAGTGGAGCCGAACGCTCGATGGTCACTGCTGTAGACGAGGGTGGCAGGAGCAGAGGCGGAGGAGTCAGGACGATGAGTCGAGGTGGAACGACGTGATCTGAGGCTGGAGGCGGAGCCACAGGATCCTCATCTCCTGAGGCTGGCTCACAGCAGGCCCCAGGTGTAGCCACGCCACTGAGAGGAGGCTGGAGTAGAGCTGAGGGCGTGATGTGAGACGGTGAAGG
>RJVU01044706.1:5137602-5185957 GCA_003731715.1 Anabarilius grahami
AACACACCGCAATCTGTTTGACTGTTTCGGTCTGGTATTCTGTTACGGTAGCTGGTACATCAAGCGCACGACAAGGAGATAGAGTTACTATAAGACTTTACTAGGAGATAAACAGGAATCCACAGGAACATATACCAACATAACATGAGCAATACCAGACAACACAGGACTGGAAACACAGGGCTTATATACAAGGGATAACAAGGAGGGTGATTAGGAACAGCTGGGTGTGATGATTGTGGTGATCAGTTGCCATGGTGATTAACTGGTGGTGGGAAATGGAACAACAACAAGTCCAACAATGAGTCCAGAACAGAGTGCACATGTGACAGTCATGCAGAACATGCTGGTAATTGGAAGTCACTCCAATGCAAACAAATTAAGCAAAGTTCTATATTTAAATACATTATTTTTTAATATATATTTTCAAAATATCTTTTGCTTTTTACAGAAGAAAGAAAGTCATACAGGATGAGGTTAATAGGCATTTAAGAACATGCCCAACAAAAATGAAAACCAAATATTGTTATTATTTTTATTTTAGTTTAGTTAGGTTTAGAGTGATGAAAATGTATTTTATTAAAGTTTTTATTCTACTTTAAGGTTTCCCAATGTTATTCTTTTTTTTTCTTTTCTTTTTTTTAAGTTTACGATAATAACCTTGGTTTGGAACAACATTAGGGTAAATACTGTAAATGGTCACAGATTTTTCATTTTTGTGTGTATTATTCTTTTAAGGTACTCAATCACAGTATAAGTCTGATTTAAAGAGTATAGTGTTATGGATCATCATGTATCACATGACACAACGGTGAGCCTGTAAAATGAAGTGCTGTGTGAAACACTATGTGAAACCATACTGTCCCATTGTGTTCTCTTAGGTGTGTGCTTATATTTAAAGACAGCAGGGGAATTTTCATCCTTCACTATCCATCTCCCTCCCAGCAGGATGGACTTGTAAATGAACGAGCAGACATTTTGTGCTGGAAACTGTGTCTGTTCACTCTGACACACCATGTAACAAAACCGCTTTAGATCCAGCTGAGTTCCCCCGGCAGGACTGTGTCAAGGGATTTGCCAGGTCACAGAGCTGAGCAAAATGGCTGCCTGAGTTTGACTAATGTGCTCCAGGAGCCCGCTCTCTTTGCCCAGGAGTTTTGGGTGGCTGAAATTCATTAAAGAGCAGCATCCGTAAACTACAATTGTTGGACATAAGAGGGCTCCAACATCTCCCATTTTGCTTTCCTGTTTGTACTGAAATGCCCACATAGAATCATACACACACTTATGTTTATACATACATAGAGCCCCCATGATAATTTCTAGCTCATTGACTTTGACAGTAAATCAATATCCTGTGCTATCTATTGTTACCTAATTCAATTAGGCCAATTCATAAAGCAGAACATAATGGAGCTAATGGAAAGCACTATTAGGGGAATAGCTGTACCATTTAAGTCATGCACGGAACTACGAAAGTCAATTCGGCGTCGCAATTGTGCATTTCCATCTGAATCGCTGGCCCTCAACCATCGCTCTTCCCGGATGAAGGGCGATGTTGACCTGATGCATTTTTACACTGACGGAGAGAGGTGCGCCAATGTCGCAAGCAATATTGTAAATCAAAAAAACAGAGGTACTTAAATGCGATTCATTGAGAGGCCCGCGTCTCCCCTTCACCACTTTGCGCAATCACATTTGCAATCTGCTTGATAAAGTGCGAGAGGGAGCGAGGGCAGGCGTTCAGTCGCAGACAAAGCCACAGATTGATGTGGAAACAGGAAACGTGCTGATTGCTGATTATTATGTGGTGGCAGAAAGCTTTTGTCTTTCAGACTGTCATTCCAGCAGGTCAGTTCAGAGCCAGCAGGCTATTGTGACCATGCATGCTGATAAAACTCAACACGCATTGGTTGTAGTTTTTTTTTTTTTCTTTTTCGAAGAAACACTGAATTCAATAGCGCTGTGAGTGTTTAGATCTTTAAAGCAGGGCATTTAGAGAGCATGCGTATTGATTCATTGATTACAGATTTGTGAGTGCTCGCCCATTGGCCTGCTTTTCAGTATTTTAGGAATCGGAGGTTAATGGCTAGGTGGGGGGAAAAAAGCCTTTCTGCCTTTTATGATGATGGCTGCAGCACTTTGAATGGCCTCTGGTTTTATTCTTCATGGATGTGGGACACCAATTATATAGATATCAGAGCCTCGGCCACAAGACTTGCAGTGGAATTGGTATCTTATGGAGAATGTTTCAAAGATATCTTTAATAAGGGGATGGCTGTCGTATGATACAGGAGCTGAAGTTGCCTTTAATTAGGAAGGGAAGCATTCCCAGCAGCCCTAGGATAACACTCTGAGACTTTGCCCAATAACTGATTGTTTTTCATTTCCTTTCTCTCTCTTATTACAGGTACTGTGTGGCTCGTTGGCAGCTGGAAGGACTATGAGGGTGGCTGCCACCTGCACTGCAGAGCTCTGTAACTTTGGCAGATAGGATCATTATCCCCCTGTAAGACACCCTAAGAGCAGGAAAGATGAGGACTTGGATTGTACTTCTTCTGTGGGCATGTGCACACCAAACTGTGAATGCAGTTGCCCTTTCAAGAGGGCTAGTTCGAAGGAAAACCAAAGAAATTGAAGGACAGCAAGACAAAGAGTTGCTCAAACGTTCAAAGAGAGGATGGATGTGGAAACTGTTTTTTCTGCAAGAGGAATACACAGGAACGGAACACCAATATATTGGCAAGGTAAGGGATCATGCTTCTATTTCAGGGTATAAAGGTGGTCTGAGCAATGCTGGAGTAAGGTTGATGGAGTCGATTGCAGAGATAGATTTGGTTTCATCACTCCTTCTAATTCTGTCTTCTGAGGTTAATAAACAGAGAATGATCCAAACTGTGGCTAAGACATATGTAGGGATCTCCAGCACAGAGCCTGCTGGATTTGAGATAAGGAGCAGGGTGAAATCTGACCTCCTTGGTACCTCACACTTCATCTGAAGCTCAGAGCTGTGGAGGATCAAAGATTAAAATAAAGTATAACAGCTTGCTACTGTTGCTTGTAGCAGAAGATCTCAAACTGTGGCCCTAAGGTAGTCGGCGACACACCTCAGAATTTACAGTACTAAAAATAAGGTTGTTAGTTTAACCTGTTAATCCATTAAAAACTTTGTAACACTTTAGTTTAGGGTCCAATTCTCACTATGAACTAGTTGCTTATTAGCATGCATATTACTAGGATATTGGCTGTTTATTAGTACTTATAAAGCATATGTTAATTCTTTATTATGCATGACCATATGTCCCTAAATCCTACCTAGTACCTAAACTTAACAACTAACTTTCTAACTATTATTTAGCAGTAATTAGGAGTTTATTGAGGCAAAATTCATAGTTAATAGTTAGTTAATAGTGAGAATTATTGGACCCTTAACTAGAGTGTGACCAAAGGTTCCTTTAAAAACATAATTCAATTGCAAACAGAACATGGGGGCTCAGGATGCATCATATTAGTGAGGCTGTGTTTCAAATTTATATTAAATATCACACCAGTATTACAAATTTATGATACTGATAAGTGTTGTCTCATCTTATGGCTGAAAACTGGTACGTTATGTACAATATGGAAAATATATATGAATAAGATTACATTTAACAGTGTTATTACATTTTTATTTTTTTTTAAAGATTAGATAATGTAAATGTAATCTAAATGTAAAATTGAGGGGAAATTAACATATACAATTACATTAAAATAATGGCAAAAAAACGATATACAGTAGTACCAATTCATCCATAAATATATACACTGTCGTTCCAAGGTTTGGGGTTAGTAAGATTTTTATTTAATACCTTTGCTCAGAAAGGACACATTAAATTAATCAAAAGTGACAGTAAAGACAGATTTATATATTTCAAAGAAATGCAGTTTTTTCTATTTATCAAAAAATCCTGAAGAAAATGGTATCACGTTTTCACAAAAATATAAGGCAACACAACTGTTTTCAGCATTAAAGGGTTAGTTCACCCAAAAATGAAAATAATGTCATTTATTACCAACCCTCATGTCGTTCTACACCCGTAAGACCTTTGTTCATCTTCAGTACTAAAAACATATTTAAAACAGTTCACGTGAGTACAGTGGTTCTACCTTAATATTATAAAGTGACGAGAATACTTTTTATGCGGCAAAAAAAATTAATAAAATAATGACTTTTCAACAATATCTAGTGATGGCCGATTTCAAAACACTGCTTCAAATCTTTTGTTTCGAATCAGCGGTTCGGATCGCGTGTCAAACTGCCAAACTGCTGAAATCTCGTGACTTTGTCGCTCCTAACCGCAGATTCGAAACAAAAGATTCGAAGCAGTGTTTTGAAATCGTCCATCACTACGTATTGTTGAATAAAGTCGTTATTTAGTTTTTTTGTTTTTGGCGCACAAAAAGTATTCTTGTTGCTTTATAATATTAAGGTAGAACCACTGTACTCACATGAACTGTTTTAAATATGTTTTAGTACCATTCTGGGCACTGAAAGTGTAAATTAACTTGCTGGCAATGGAGGCCTCACTGAGCCATTGGATTTCATCAAAAATATCTTAATTTGTGTTCCAAAGATGAATGATGGTCTTACGGGTGTAGAACAACATGAGTAGTAAATGACATTATTTTCATTTTTGGGTGAACTAACCTTTTAATAATACAAAAATGTGATAATTACTGTTTTTTTTTCTGTATTTTTGATCAAATAAATGTAGTTTTGATGAACTTATGAGACTTCTTTCAAAACATTTAAAAATCTTACAAACCCCAAACCTCTAAAAGCAAGTGTATGATATACAGTATTGAATATTTATTATTTTGAATTGGATTGTAAAATTAACAAGTGCAATAACATGTTATGTAGTGCTATGTGTTTGTAGAGCCTGTTCTGAATGACACCAGTCAAGGAACTGATAATGGTCTTTACAGGAATAGTGATATGAATCTATATATAGCACCATCTTTTTTACACAGCCCTTAAATTTGCACTCAAGAGAGGTGAATTAACTAGGTGGTACTTGGATGTTCTGATTTGATCAAAGATGGTACTTGGCCTGAAAAGTCTGAGAACCACTGGTTCAGAGACTCGAAAGCCTTGCAAAGGATCACCAACCAGTGGATTATTCATGTGAGATGTTGCAAGTGCAGAATTCACAAAGCTCTCATTGTTATGGACATTATGTGTCTGGATCATGTAGCAGTCAGTGTGCAGTAGAAGCAGCCATTTCTATAATGTTCAGGGGGAAAATCATGAAGAGCAAAAGAGCCATTGTGTTTGAATTTTGTCTTTTGTATTTTACTACCCTATTTTACAGTAACAAAGCGGCTTATTCAAGTGGAAAGAAGTGTCAACTCATTCTCTCACTCCTCTATCAGATGTCATTGTCAAAGCTAATCATATCACACCTTCAGCTCTAAAATGTGATGTTCCCATTAATCAGTTTAATCATTTTATGTAACATTAGTGAATAGCACAAATTTAAAACTGCTTCATACACACATCATATAGAGACGAGAAGTAAAAAAGTTTGATTTACCTCATAAATATCTGACAAAAGTGGTTGTACCAAGAGATACCATGCGGCAGCGTCACTGTTCATATTAGAGAGGCATTCACCTTGATTGCACATTCAGCGTGTTGTACTTTCATCAGATATGCCATCAGAATTCAATTCCACAAGGACTCATTTTCACATATTTACCATGGAGTACCTGTCTATTGCCATATTCCTGCTGTAGTATTTCTTCACTGTTTTATTCCTTCAAAATCAACGGATATTGAATACATTCAGAATATCGAATGCAATACATATTCATGAGCCCTATCAACAGCAGAATGAGCGGAGGTGCTGATGAAATGCTTGAATTGCTTCCTCTCAACAGCTTCACTCAGATATGGATAAAGGAGACGGCACAGTGATGTACGTTCTCACAGGTGAAGGTGCGGGGACGATCTTTGTGATAGATGCCAACTCAGGAGATCTGCATGCTACTAGGAGTCTGGACAGAGAGGAGAAACCTTTCTACACGCTCCGAGCTCAGGCTGTCAGCAAGAAGACCGGCGTCCCACTGGAGCCAGAGACCGAGTTTATTGTGAAACTACACGACATCAATGACAATGAACCCAAGTTTGACAAGGAGGTTTATACAGCGTCCGTACCTGAGAGGTCACACACTGGTAAGATTCGGAAGTTTCAAAAACAAGCACTGAAAGACTTGTGAGAGCACATTAATTATATCAGTGTTGTGGAAAATTACAAAAAAATCGATTTCTTAGTATAGTAATATAAAACAGTATTGTAACTTTTCATATTTCATTACATATCATCACTTTAAGAGTCTTATTATTTACTGTCCCACATCTGGTTCCAAACCTGTATGGCCCTGTGTCCACTTGGTATTAAGATGCGTTTTGGTCGATCGGATCACAAGTAGACTATGTACTAAATACAGGTGTAAAAGGGGTGTAAAACGTTTTGAGTCGAAAACTCATTCGACCGGATTGCTTTCGTAGTGGAAACGCTCATGTGTTCGAACAGCCACGAAAGACCGCCTACTCTCCGCCTACTGACTTGATGCATAAACATTATGGGAAGCGTGCTAGTCAGATGGAATTTAAACTTTGTAAGCTGAAGACCCAAGTTTGGTTTGAAAACAAAAAACGTACCAATGTTCTCTCACCATTACTGATTTCTAACACGCACTCACCGCGTTCGGGCTGGTCTTGCGGCTGTCAGAGCAGAAACGAAAGCTGCTGCTCTCCGTATGTTTTTCCATCATCTCCGGGCACATTCATATGTAAATTGCACAAGCTTATTTTGTCTATTAGATCGAAAGATCTGAAAAAAAATCATACATTTACCCGCCCATAGACCCTCCCCTCGAAAAAATCAGGACAGAAGTGGTTGAAAGTGGACAAAAGAGATTAAAATTCCAGGTGGAAACGGGTATGTGTCTCCCTCGTCCACTTGAGATCCGACGGACCAAAACTTGATACCAGGTGGAAACAGGGCCTATGAGTTTCTTTTTTCTGTGAGCACATAAGGAGATATTTTCAAGAATGTGCAGGTCACTTTTTTTTCATGCAGTGTGACTGGAAACAGTTTGTTAAATGGTGACTGGATCTTTCAAGCTTTAATTAGGATGCAAATTTAGTTGTTTTAGTCGTTATTCACTGGTAATCTTCCCCTGGAGAACTATTAAAGGGTTAGTTCACCCAAAAATGAAAATTATGTCATTAATGACTCACCCTCATGTCGTTCCAAACCCGTAAGACCTCCTTTCATCTTCGGAACACAGTTTAAGATATTTTAGATTTAGTCCGAGAGCTTTCTGTCCCTCGAAAGTGTTTGTACGGTAGACTGTCCATGTCCAGAAAGATAATAAAAACATCATCAAAGTAGTCCATGTGACATCAGTGGGTTAGTTAGAAGTTTTTGAAGCATTGAAAATACATTTTGGTCCAAAAATAACAAAAACTACGACTTTATTCAGCATTGTATTCTCTTCCGGAATCCTTTCCATTGAATTGATTCCATTGAATTGATTTCCATTGAATCCTTTCATCTGTCGGCGTTGGTAATGCACTTTTACATCGTTGTTTTTGGCGATTAGGACATCCGCGACATGCACACTTACGCACCATTTTAAAAAGTATAGCAATACCAAAATACAAACAATGTAGAATAGCTTGAATACAGCGTGCGTCTCCCTCAGAATGTAAAGCGTCTTACGTCAGCAGCGTCACTGCGGAGTCGTGAACCCGGATGAACAACAGACCCGGAAGAGAATACAATGCTCAATAAAGTCGTAGTTTTTGTTATTTTTGGACCAAAATGTATTTTCGATGCTTCAAAAACTAACTAACTAACCCACTGATGTCACATGGACTACTTTGATGATGTTTTTATTATCTTTCTGGACATGGACAGTCTACCGTACAAACACTTTCAATGGAGGGACAGAAAGCTCTCGGACTAAATCTAAAATATCTTAAACTGTGTTCCGAAGATGAAAGGAGGTCTTACGGGTTTGGAACGACATGAGGGTGAGTCATTAATGACATAATTTTCATTTTTGGGTGAACTAACCCTTTAACTGTTGAAACTGGATCACTGAATCAGTAAGTTGAACTTGAGAACCAGAACAGTCCGATTCGTGAATGAATCATTCAGACATTCCGTTACTTTGTCATAGAAAAGATTTTCAAGCACATTCTTCCTATTTCCTCCTTTTTGCTTTCTACTGAAGAACAAAAGTCATAACAAACGTCATGAGAGCAAGTGCATACTGACAGATTTTTCAATTTTCTACTGTAGGTGAACTAATTTTATGAACAAATTTCTTATTTTTCAGGCACCTATGTCACTCAAGTTACCGCCCAGGATGCAGATGATGAAATGTTTGGCTACAGTGCAAAGCTTTCCTACAGCATCAGCCAGGGTCATCCATACTTCTCAGTAGAGCCACATACAGGTCAGTCCATGTTGAACTGTTATATCATAGACAGAAATGGGGAAATAGACAGAGAGAGACGCAGAGAGAATGTGTATCTGTATAATTTGATATGGGGCAAGGGTTGCACTGCAGCTCGGTCGTTCAAGCATTTTAGCCGAGCAATTCGCCCAGCGAGTTTAATCATTGCTAATGTGTGCCCTGGAACATTTCCCGCAGAGGTCTTTGTTTAAACAAAAGAGAAATAGAAACACAAAAGCTCCCATGGCAGATTAGTGTCCAGCTTAACACTGATATGCTTTAGCCCAGATGGGACACGAACGATGATGTCCATGAGCACATGAAATCCTAAAACCGAAAAAAGGGATATTCATTAGAGGTGGAGGTTAATCTGAGAACATTTGTGCCATTTAAAGAAGCAGCAGGGCCTGGATTCTTCTTTACGTGAATTACTGGATTTGTCTTTTGCCTTTTTTGGGTCTAACCGAGACGTCAGGCGTTCAAAGTAAACGTAAATCTCTGTTTGCAAGCCATTTTACTTCTGTAATGTGACATAAGAGGATGTTCAATAAGACAGAATGTACTGGAGGATGGGACTTGATTTTATCCAACACAAATTAATTGGGCCATGAAAAGTGGGTGTTACATATCAGAAAGTGAGGTTGCTAAACAATCCCATTAAAGGGATAGTTCACCCAAAAATGAAAAATATCCCATGATTTACTCACCCTCAATCCATCCTAGGTGTATATGACTATCTTCTTTCAGACAAACAAAATCAGATATACATTTAAAAATATCCTGGCTCTCCCAAGCTTTATAATGGTAGTGAACGAGGGGGCCTGTTTTGAAGCCCCCAAAAATGCATCCATCCATCATAAATATAATCCATACGGCTCCAGGGGGTTAATAGCTTGTAGCTTCTGACACTAAAACAAATTCCTAGTATGTGTAAACAACATACCTGGCAATAAAGCTCTTTCTGATTCTGATTCTGAATAAAGGCCTTCTGAAGCAAAGCGATTGGTTTATGTAAGAAAAATATCCATATTTAAAACTTTCTTAACCATAATAACTAGCTTTTGGCAGATGGCTGTTCGCATCGATTTGCGGTGGAAGAGTAACCCCTGACCCGACGCATGACGCAATGACGAACGCGGAAACGCAGAGGAAAGAGAAAAACAAAACACCTGTCACGAATTAGAAGTCTAAAACAAGAAATTTTAAAGAGAAATGTCAGAGGATTTTGATATAAGAGAAGAGGAGCTTCAGTTTTTTGCACAGCCCTATTTGTTTGAACCGCGAGAGGCGTCTAAGCGTACGCTACATCTACATCCTGCGTCATAAATCACTTCAGGGGTTACTCATTTAGCGCAAGTCGACTTGCGCAGTTTGCGTACGGTCATCTGGCAGAAGCTAGATATTTTAGTTTATAAAGTTTTAAATATGTATATTTTTCTTATAAAAACCCATTGATTCACTTCAGAAGGCCTTTATTAACCCTCTGGAGCCGTATAGATTATATTTATGATGGATGGACGCATTTTTGGGCGCCCATTTTCAAATGTTTATTTTTGCCAACCTGTACATTATGTCTTGTATTATATTACATTTCTTGCTGTGAAAAAAAAAAAAGAGAAATCTTTTTGCAAAAAATTACTGGTCCAAAACTGTCAAGCAAGTCCAACAATGTCTTACTCTGAAATTACTTGAGATCAAATTGGTTTAGCTTGTAAAACACCGTTTTTTTATAATCCAAGGTCTTGTTTCTTCAGAACCTGCAGCGATCTCTCAATCAACAGCTGCCGCCTGTAATAATCTCTGCCGCAAAATGTCAGTCTCAATGCATGTACGCAATTAGTTCTGCACTGTTCAAACACAACAAAGACTCAGCTGCAACTGCGAGTGTCATCCATCTCCTAGAGTAAGGAACTGGGCTGGATTGGATGTTAACACATTAAACTGTTGTTCCCTCAGGTATAATCCGGACAGCTTTGGGACCTTCCGATATGGACAGAGAGCAGAGGGAGCACTACCAGGTGGTGATCGAAGCCAAGGACATGGCCGGCCAGAAGGGGGGCTTAATAGGCACCACCACAGTAAACATTAGCCTCACCGATGTCAATGACAACCCCCCTCATTTCACGCAGAGTAAGCAATAAGCATGCATTCAATAGATAGATATATGTACATTTGTAGATGTGAACAAACTGATGTTTGCACAAGACACTTGTTCCATAATTCCAATGATTCTTGTCATTTGCATAGAGTCTTATAGTTGAACTTAACAACAAATACAATACATAAATTTAAAAAAACAAAGACAGATGAATTTTCTATCATTGTGTGAAGAAAAATGGTTAGTGGCAAAGCTTTAGAAACTACGTGAGGTCTGTGTGTTAATCCTGATTAAATGGACAGAGTGGGCTCAGCTCACTTACTCTTTTGTGTTTCTCTTAATATAATCTATTCTTTTAGCCTGCATGCAAATAGAAAATGCTTGGAATTTCTGTCATGTTAATCAGAGGAATGCAAGCTATCGGCACAAAGCGGATTTATTGCAGGCAGCACAATATCTGTCACGTTCACCATTTATTACAGTAAAGAGAACACCAAAAATAAGTCAAAAAGCTTTAAAAAGCACTTTAATTGGCCACAGTTTTAGATGCAGGTATCAGATTTACAAATGCAAATTGTCAAATGAGATTTGTTCCTGCAAACTCTTCTTTTAGGTTCTCTTGAACAGGTAAATGATCTCCTGTTGCACTATATAGTGCAGATCCTCTCTCAAGAGAATTCACAGTTTCAAACACAAATCCTGACGTTAACATTATGTTCCCCAGGTATATATCAGTTCAGCGTTCCGGAGCTCACAAAGGTAGGATCATCAGTTGGCAGGATTGAGGCTGTGGATGCCGACGTTGGCAGAAATGCAGAGATGGACTACACCGTTGTTGGCGGAGAAGGTTTGGATGTGTTCGACATCAGCACTGACAGGAACACCCAAGAAGGCATACTTAGCGTTAAGAAGGTACAGAGAATCTTTCTTTCGTGCTGAGTTCGAAAATTGAATTTTCACTCATGCAAGTTTGAGAAGCTTGTTTTTTAAAATTAAAATAGTCACACTTGATGGCTCGTGAATAAAAGGATTGAGTTGTTTATTCCTGTGAATGTGTTTGCGTTGCAGCCTCTGGACTATGAGAAGAAGAAATCATACCTTCTTCAGATCAAGGTCCAAAACACACATCCAGACCCACACTTTCGGATCCCAGACGCTGACATTGCAACTGTCAGTGTCAACATTGAGGATGTGGATGAGCCTCCTCAATTTGAGAAAATCAGATATATTTTGGAGGTGAAAGAGGACGCGGCTGTGGGCACAGTGATAGGATCGGTCAGAGCCATGGATCCTGACATACGCCACAGTCTGGTCAAGTAAGGGCTTTGGGTTAATATCTTCCCATCACATTGTTTTTATCATCTATATTTACAAGATCACCGTAAATCTCTTTAAATCCATGTTACCCAACACACAATAGCTTGACGGTAGCTTGCAAGCCTCTTAAACATCTGCCCGTTTCTTCCGATGACCTTTTGATATCTGCAAAACCCTGATTAATCTGTCTGAAGCTATGGCAATATGAGCTTAGATGCACTGCTTCCTTCGAGCGTGTTTATTAAATTCACATTTAATTCAAGAGGTCCTTCAATCGTAGCATCTTTATGAGATAATTGTAATAAACTACAATTATGAGAATAAATGAGGATATTATCACTGTCCAAAGCGCCCTAATGATAAAGCTGATGCAGAAGGCTCAGGAGGACAATAAATGGATGTTTTCCCCTACGGAGACCACAGTAAATAAGAACGCAGAATGGAAGTGCAATTAAAAAGCCCTCTGCAGCAGAGAACAGGACTTCAGGGCTGGTAATTATCAGGGACATCAGAAGCACGGGCAACACTGTCGCTCTGAACATCAGGAGGCTAATTAGGAAATTGAACAATCCCACTGATTGATTGTATTTGAAAGAGCAATATTGTGATCTTCTGGTGAAAGAAGAATAAATGGGAACTGGGCACGTGTGGGCTCAGGGCACTGGGATTTCATGCAGTTATAGCTGTGGTGTGCATCAAGCTTCCTCAAGTGTCTCCTGCTCTAAAGGATCAGTTGCCAGTTTTGCAAACCAGTCTTGAGGAAGCTGTTTTGCCAAGTTACGGGCTAATTAGAATTTAAAGTTGTCAAACTAGTCAATGCACCCTTTTTAATAAAAGCCTTCTGAAGCAAAGTGATGCATTTTGTAAGACAAATATTCATATTTAACAAGTTATAAAGTAAAATATCTAGCTTCTGCCAGACGCCTTATTCAGCTTACAAAAAAAGCAGAACTGACATAGTGTAAGCATTGTGAACTGCGAGAGGCGTTACACTTTCTTCGTAAGATGAATACAGAAAGCAGTCTGGCGGAAGCTAGATATTTTATTTTATTTAGACCTTCATTAACCCCCTGGAGCTGTTTGGAGAACGTTTATGATGGATGGATGCACTTTCTTGAGCTTCAAACACGTTGGTCCCTTTCGCTGCCATTATAAAGCTTAGATGCGTCAGGATATTTATTAATATAACTCCGATTGTGTTCATCAGAAAGAAGAAAGTCATATACACCTAGGATGGCTTGAGGGTGAGTAAAGCTTGGGGTAATTTTCATTTTAAAGTGAACTAATCCTTTAATTTCGATGAATTTACTTTAAACAGGGACTCAAATAAGCGATTCCATCTCTTTGATGGAATCATTTAATTGACTGATTCACCGGAATGACTTTCCAACGCTACATATTAGAATTAAAGGGATAACGTATAGGAAGAGTGGGGATCTGATTATTCTTCCCTACAAAACAATGATTATGACAACACTGACAAAACCGACTGAATTTTTTTTGATTTTCACACTCCATTTTCTCTGAGCATAATTGAGCCAAACGGGTTTGTCACAGGTCACATCACAGTTTAATACTATTCTACACAAGAACACTGTTGCAAACACATTGGAACTGTTGACAGTTGAGCTGAATGGTTTGAATTGCAGGTATTCCATTTATCGACACACCGATGTGGACCACGTTTTTGGTGTCTATGCTGGGAATGGATCTATATTCCTGCAGAGGCCTCTGGACCGAGAGGAATTCGCTTGGCACAACATATCAGTGATCGCAACCGAGTCTAGTAAGTAACTCCACACGGCTCACAGCCGCAGTTCATTTGGAATGAATTTAGGTTGCTAAGCTCATTTTCATTTACCATGACAGCTTATATTGACTAAATATATTAGTTTACTTTTTTAAATTAGAAATCCAGTTTCCTTCTGTGACTCCAATAATGTGAGCTTCTATCATCTCAAGTAGTCAACCATCATCTGCCACATCTTTTTAAGGAGTTTTAGACAACCCCGAGCAGACCAGCCGAGTGCCTGTGTACATCCGCGTACTGGATGTCAACGATAACCCCCCCATGCTGGCATCCTTCTACGAGACCTTCGTCTGTGAAAATGCCAAAGCCGGTCAGGTAAAGAGCATTTTAGTATACGTTTCCAATTTTATCTGCCACATTGTCAATTTCGATGTAAGATAAGGGGGAATAAGTCCACTTCTCCTGTTCGGCCGGCGGATGGATGTGTCGATTTAAAGCAGGGGCGTTTGTTAAACAGTGTGTGACCTCTACAGAACTCACACCTCCAGAGCGAGATAGAGATCAGTGATGAGTATTTCTCCTTCATGGATTAGACGGCAGAGTCTTTTTCTGTCAGGCTTGATGAGATTATGTGTCATGGTGGATGACAGGGGCTGTCACATATCACAGGCACTTCATAATAACTGTCCACCTCTCCTCCATTTCCTGACTCATCTTGTATCCCTCGTTGTCCGTCATCACCCACCTCACTGACCCGCCCACCTCAGCGGCTGGCAGAATTGTTCAGCCTGGTGTTTGCCACGGTTTATTTATTGGGTTCAAAAATATCAAAGGCTTTGTATTAAGAACATACATGCATATAGTATTATCAGTATTTTGGTCTTTTTCCAGTAAAAATATCAAAACATCTTTCTAAATTTACTTGACAAAGCAAAATTACATAAAATAGTAGACATCTTGCGATTTTTTCTCTCTCCACAATTTAGTGAGGTTTATACTCAAAACAAGAACAATTTAAAGCACCTATTATTTTACAAAAAGTTCATATGCTACCAGCTACATCTATAAAATGTCATAAAAAAAAATTGTCTCCCATTTAATTACATTTAGGTAAAAGACTTGTGTGGCAACTCTGTTACTTGCATGATGAAACTAAACGATTATTAATTATTATTGTGTTTATTAGCTATATTTCAGCGACGGCAGTGTGAGATAAGGCTGGGATTTTGGTTCTGTTCAGCAGTTATATTCTAACAGACTGAAGTAAAGCCCAGAGGAAAGGGAAGCCAGCCAGCAACACGCAAGCAAGAAATCTGGCCAGTGCGTAAGCCTGGTAAAGAAAAAAATCATGAAGCATACAATGGATGATTATATTTTTGTCACAGCGTGTTGCCAGTGCACCCTTGAGAGATGCATTTAAACTAAAATTGCCCTTGGTGACAACTAAAGATAACCATGAGCCTCTATCACTGGGCCAACATCTTTCCTCGCTCTAAACATGCTTATAGTGTTTACATGTAAACGCTTGTAAGGTCTGAAAGATGACATTGTGAATAGGTCATTTCTGTTATGCAGTACCTTTCCAGCTCTGTTACTTAAAAAACATAAAAATGAATCAATATGCTTTAAGTAATAGGGTATAGCAGACTTGCAAGAATATGTGCCAGTCAAGCTCATGCATTTAAATGTTTTAAATTATAACTTCACACAATTAAATAATTTCAAGATAATTAACAGGAGGCCTAACAGGATGGTGAACAAAAGGCAGACTACAAAAAAAGCTGGATTAAATTGTTTTAATATTGTTTTATATATATATCACTAATTAAAACAATACTACTAAAAATGCATGTTTCATTTAAAACATTTTGATTAGAAAAAATAGACTTCATTTCACTGCAATTTTTCATGTGTAGTTCATATCACTGCAATTTTTTTGCTTCATTTAAAATAAACATATCATTATGTAACTAAACTAATCATGTAGTTTTATTTATTTATTTTAGTTTCATGCATTTGAAAAATTATAGAAAAAATAGCTTTTTTGTTTGCTCTATGCATATTATTATTTGAGTATGAGCAAAGATCAACTGAAATGAAGGATTAAGAAAAACCATGAATACTTCTTTAGAAAATGACAGTTTTTGATATTAGAAGTTGAAAAAAAAATGGCAACATTGTCTTAAACCAAATTAGTTAAATAGATAACAGTGATGATAGAAACTAATATGATTTTAATTTGAAATTTAAGTAAGACATTTATGATGGAGACATTATCAAAAACGAGCCAAACGCCATGCATTTGTAATTATGTGTCCTAGGCATTTTGGTAAATATGTGATTGTCATCATTTGCTTCTTTACCACAGAAAATCCAGACAATAAGCGCAGTGGATCCAGATGACCCGGTCGGTGGACATCGCTTCTTGTTCTCAGCACCAGAGAGCTCAGTGCGAGCAAACTTCTCAGTCCGAGATAATGGAGGTGGGTGCCCTCTCACATTTTCTGGCCCTCTAACTAGCTTACTGTCTCTCCTCATGACAACACAGACCAATCAATCAGGAGAAATCTTTAGGACACATGGCCTCTTCACATCTAGCTGTTTAAACTGAGCCAGCTCGTTCTGCAGTAGCCATAACTTTAGGTCAGTCTAGGCCTATTGTGGTCTGCAGAAAGGGCAGTTGCTTCATTCCTTAACCCTTAAATGCGTGAATGTTTTGTTAATTATTAATACCTATTCGTGTCTTTAGCAAGTCTGATCTACAACTAACACGGATCGATCTCTAACAGCTGCAATAGTATAAAAACTCTCTGGATATTTTAAAAGCAATTACTGTCATTGTCATATTTGTGATCTCAACCATAATCTCAAAATTGTCATTTTCAATGTCTTCAAAATCAATATTTTGATCGCTGAAAGCTTCTTCACCAGATCAAGCGACACCACAATCAAGCGACAATGACGCTAATATTTGATAGCGTACAGTACTTACTCTGAAATAAGTCGTTGATCCATTTAAGTTTTGCTGATTATACTTGTGTATTCTTTTGTTTTATGTCTGCGGTAATTATGAGTGAAACATCACGTCATCACTGTGTATCAGACATTGCCACCTTGAGGAATAAAGGTGAATCGCACTTATAGAGTCATTAGAAATATTAATGATACGCAGAAAAAATATACTTACACTATTGCATACCTAGGGTCGCTAGCGACCCTGTACACTTTAAAAATAAAATAAAAATCAGAAAACAGACATTCTTTTATAATTTTTTTTTTCTTTTCTTGTTGCATTGTTTATAATGAATTGATTGAGGAACACTAAGAAGACTGATGTCTAACTTTAAAAAAATTAAGGAGGGGAAGGGGAGTAAATGACGTCCTGAGTCGATAAAGACCAGAGGTATGTGTTTAAGGGTTAATAAACTAAGCATTCAACTATCCACAGATAACACAGCTGGAATCTTTACACGACGCTCCGGATTTGGCCGAATGCACAAGAGCACCCATCTAGTGGCTGTGGTGATCTCAGATGGAGCCTTTCCCATGCAGAGCAGCACGGGCACGCTCACAATTCGGGTATGCACGTGCGACCGAGACGGCAACATGGAGATGTGCAACGCTGAGGCTCTGACCAGCTCTGCGGGGCTCAGCACAGGGGCGCTGGTGGCCATTCTGCTCTGCATCCTCATCCTGCTCTGTAAGTAGCCTTCGCTTCTCTCTTTTGCTTTAACAATCGGATCACTTCTTCTACATCCATCTGTCTGATGCCCACTTCCTCCATCTGTCTGTCTGCTGTGAATCCGACTGTTCATCTTTCAAGCTCTTTGTTAGTGAGACTTTTCAGTTCATTTTCCCACCTGTCTTCCTGTCAGTTAGCGCTTTTGTCTGCGCTGTCGTTTGATTAATTACAATTCCAGTGGTCTGAAGTGTGTACGCATGATCTGCATGTAAAATAATTTGCAATTAGGGGAAAAAAGAAAATAAAGAAAAACAATTTCTGACATGCTCAGATGGTTGAACTGATCAAACTTGTTGGTTATTTAATCAGGAAACTGAGTAACAAATACTACAATTTAATTAAACTCAAATTAATCCAGTCTTGATTTAATTCAACAAAAATGGAATATCATATTTGAGTTAATTTTAATTGAAACACTTGTCTATAACTAATATGCATGTGTAATTGATCAATTTACTGTGATTATTTTTTCCCATTTGAATTGCTATAGAAAAGCTTGCTTATTTGAGTTGCTATCTGTTAACATCATAGTTCTCACCTGTGAACTGCGTGCAGTAGAGCTTAACGACCTGACACCTACAGTGGGTGTCACCCACAGGGTAATACATCATGTATGAAACTCTTCCTACTCCATTTCAGTGAAAGATCACTGATAAAAGCAACTAAATTGTACTAAGGGGGATTTTCTAAAAAACAATTGCACCCTTTGATAGTGCGGTTTGTTTCCACACACCATCTAAATCTCTGCTTCAAAATACCAATGCATACATTACTATACCGCACATCTGGATGTATGGCTGTTTATAATGCTCTTCTACATTTGATGAATATCTGCTGCAAAGATCAATAAAAAATTTACACAATGTACACAAATTTTTCAATGACATTTCGTTTACCATCTGCTCTCTGTAGGTGGTAATAGCTTGCACAAATTAGCACCAGTTAGAGTTTTGTGAACAAGGCACAATATTAAATTTAATATTTAAATATGACCACATTTCTACCAGATCAGATTTTCATATTTTTTTATATATATATATTTTGAAAATTTGTTGAAGACAGTATGTCTTATTTTAAAGCCATACCAAAAGGAAGTTGGTGTAATTGTATATATATCTTACACTCCCCAAGGCATCATTTATTTGATCAAAAATACAGTAAAAACAGTAGTATTGTGAAATATTATTACAATTTAAAATAACTGTTTTCTAATATAAATCTTTAAAAGCGCTGGTTGCAAACACAATTAAATAAAAGGCTGGATTTAATCACAAGCAGTGAATGTTTATTGTTTAATGAAAGCAAACTCAAAATAATGGTTCTCAGAATAATGGATACAAAAACACATAGAATATAACAACCAATATTGAAGAGAACGGACAATAAACTGAAGGGTTTAAAAAATACAAGTCAAACTAATCAATGAAATAGAGAACAGGTGCAGATCATAATCAATCAATGAAAAACCAAGGAAATCAAACTCAACCATAGAAAACTGAAGTAAAACAAGTGCAAAACCTACCCAAAACAGACATTAAACCCAGAATACCCATAACATATCCGCCATCAAGAAGTCGCGTCCTCGTACCTTATTAACATCCATAAACAAAGTCAAACAGAGGAGGGCGGGAGGGGGCTTAAGAGGTGGGTGCAGGGCAGGCACATGGGACAAACTCAGGAGGAGCTGAAGGCGGTAGGACCCAGTGCGGAGATGATGGTGAGAGGAGCCAGGGTCAAATCCCCAGCAGAAACATCAGGACGAAAGCCCATGGCGAAGTTGAGGGAGGGAGGAGCCATGGTGTAGTCTTGACAGACGGAATCATGTGAACTACCAACTGAGACGAAGCTGATGGAGGTGAAGACCCAGGCGAAGCCTAAGAGTCAACGAGACCGGGTCACACAGAGGGTCCTGGAGACCAAGGAGGAGCTGCGCAGACGAGTGACCGAGGTAAAGCCAGGGTGCTGGAGTGCTAAGGCAGACCCGGTGCACCCGAGTACTAAAGTAAAGCTGGAGGGAAGGCAGAGCCCAACAAAGCCAAAGGGGTGGAGGGACAAGTCGCAGACTAAAACCCACAAGTCCATGGCACAGGCAGAGCTATGACTGACCAAGTCGGAGCTGGAAGGACGATGGAGTGATGGGCATGGAGGAACAAGCAAACATATTAGCCTGAGGCGAATTAACAAAGCACTGAGCAGGAGATGAAGGTGCTGACAGGGCTGAAGAACGGGGCAGTACAGGCAGTAGTTCACCAAATGGCTTTCCTGGCCGATACAGAACAGATAGACTTCTTAGGAATGGCCTCTTTGGCCAACTCGGAACAGACAAACTTTTCAGGACTCCTTGGCCGATACAGGAAAGATCTCAGGAAAGACCCTCTGGGTCGACGCAGAACAGGCAGACGTTTTAGGAACGGCTCTCTTGGCCAGCTCGGAACAGGCAGAGAAGGTGGTAGAGCGAGAACAGAGCCATCAATAACTCTGTGCTGAGTGACGAAAGAGACTCTGTGCAGTTATTTTCCAAATCATTCAAAAGCTCAGAGTTTAGTGCATTAACATCCACCTTAGCTGAAGGGAATAGGCTCCATTCCATCACCTCGTATTCCACTTGTATTCCCTCAATGACGGAAAATGTTGCTGGCTCACACACCTGGTCAGACATGGTGTGGTTCAGGTGTTGGCTCTATCTCTCATATTACGGCAGGCTCTGGCTCATTGTCTGTGGTGGGCTCGGGCCTAGCGTCCATTGGGACGATGGCTGAGGATGGTGCAATAAATTGGAACCATTATGTAGCTGAACCCAGTCTACATACTACTTGAACGTCCCTTGAAGTTCGTCTCTGGCCAGGTGCACACTTGTCTCCGCATTGAGACACACACAGACTGTCGTTGTCATAGTGGACAAGATGGACGAAGGTGGACAAAATCCAGGAAGTGTTTGGATGGTATAAATCTTGTGTATGTCTCTCGAAGGACTGTTCGCCCTGCAAGAGGAGGAGAATTTTCACTGCTGCTGAATCCATTTTGCTGGTCAGCGCTGGTTGCATACTTGATGAAATAAAAGTCTGGATTTAATCGCAAGCAATGAATATTTCCTGAAAACAAACTCAAAATAACACTTCTCAGAATACTGGATACAAAAATACACAGAACAGAACAGCAAACATAATATTGAATATTGACAAGAACGGACAATGAACTTAACAAGCACAGGAAACTGAACTGCAAAGCTGAATATTCAGCATCATTACTCCAGTCTTCAGTGTCACATGATTCTTCAGAAATCATTCTAATATGCTGAATTGTTGCTCGAGGAACATTTCTTATTGTTACAAACATTGAAAACAATTATGCTGCTTAATATTTTTGTGGAAACCATGAAACATTTTTTACAAGATTCTTTGATTAATATGAAGTTCGAAAGAACAGCATTTTTTTTAAATAGATTTTTTGTAACAGTGTAAAAGTCACTTTTGATCATTTTAGTGTATCCTTGCAAAATAAAAGTATCAATTTCTTTAAAAAAAAATCTTACTGAACCCAAACCTTTGATACATATACCAGTATTCATAATAGCTTTTTCATTCTGGTGCATCACTAATATTTCATATTTTCCTTCTCTTGTTCTGTAGTGATCGTAGTGCTGTTTGCTGCCCTGAAACGTCAGAAGAAAAAAGAGCCACTGATCATCTCCAAAGAGGACGTGAGGGACAATGTCGTCAGCTACAATGATGAGGGTGGCGGCGAGGAGGACACGCAGGCCTTTGACATCGGAGCGCTTCGCCATCCAGAAGCGATGGAGGACAGCAAACTGCGTCGGGACATCCTGCCCTCCGAGTCACTCTACCCCCCTCCGCCGCTCCGCAGGACCATTGTGCCGTCCAGAGAGAACGCAGACGTGCGGGAATTTATCAACCAGCGTGTGCAGGAAAATGACGGCAACCCCACGGCTCCTCCTTATGACTCGCTGGCCACCTACGCATACGAAGGTAACGGATCGGTGGCCGAGTCGCTCAGCTCACTGGGGTCCGTGTCCTCGGAGGGGGAGCAGGACTATAACTACCTCAGCGAGTGGGGGCCACGCTTCAGGAAGTTAGCAGACATGTACGGCGGGGAGGACAGCGACTGGGACTCCTAATGGACAGACTGCAGAACAAGACTCATTTGCTGATCTGCCTCTACATGAACACTGGAGTGGCAGAATGAGGCAGCCTAATTTCTTTTACAAAGTGCCCTTTTATCCTTCTCTTTGTCCTACAATCAGGCAGCCGGTTTCTCTGTCGTGATTGGCTGTTTTCTCAAAAGAGGAGACGAACTTCACGCTCCGAGGAGGACGTATCTGTCTGCGGACTTCTCATCAGAAAGATCATCTGCGGTGACATCTTTCTGCATAATCCCAGATTGTTCTGGAGATGTCTACAGTTTTTCATATCTGTAACCTTCACTGAAAATGTTTTTTTGAAAAGCCAAGCATCTGATGCGGAAGCGCTGTTCAAATACTGCTGCAAAGAACAGTTTATCAGTTGACTGTGAGCCTGTGAAACACTTGAAGTGAACTTGAGCAGGTCATTGACTAAAAGGCGAAAGCAGAGTACTTTATGGAAGTAATGAAACCACCGCCAAAATCAAGCCTGTGAATTCACCATCAGACCTCAATGTGTAGCAGGCAGCTCAGAATCAAACAGTTCAACATCATAGGAGTTGTCTAATAACTGGAAGGATTTTCTAATCTACTTACGCACTCAAGAAAAGACGTGTTGTCCTGTAACCCGGAATCAAGACTGATTGTGTGAAACCCATCTAGAAAATAGGTCAGAAGATGTTTCATGGTTGGCACTGGTTTTCATCATCCACGTGAAAAAAAAAATGCCAGAAGCTTACAATTATCTGCTATGTCATTGGACCTAAATGTGTTTTGCTTCCTTTAGCAGTCTGACAAACGTTTGGTTGAACTCAGAACTGCTTAATATGACTTTCTTCTTGCGAGAAACACACTTCAACACGGTCCCTTAATGACATGCTGCAAACTTTACATTCCATACTATTACCTTTAAACACTGTAGGATGTTTTTTTTTTCCTCTCTCACTATTTATCCAGATGAGACCTTCAGATGAAAAGAGTCAAACCAAGCAAAAGAGAATGAAACATTAATATCTATAGGCCTACATAGAATTACGGTCTATGGTACCAAGGGGTTAAAAGCAAAATAGTTAATCACAGTTTGAAGACGAATTCTCAGTTTTCCTCTGACAACCTTCTGCTTTTAATAGCGGGCGTCGAATAACCAGGGAAGTAATAAAAGCTCAACTGATTTATTCCTCAGCTGAATGTTAACCACAACAGTGTTGTATTGAGGTGTGAGTCAAATCTTAAAGTAAATCACTCCGCGATGATTGCGCCCTCTCTTCAAACCACAAAATGAGCCTGAGATTGCCTTCACCTCTTCAGTTAGGAGGGGGTGAGTCAGCTCTGAACAGCGATGGAGCAGGTAAATGTTTGTGTTTTAGAAGCAGAATTTCCATTCTTTGTCATTGATATGCTGTAATAAAAAAAAAAAATAAAAAAAGATGGTTACTCATGCTGTAAAAACTTGGTTTAATGAACAGTGCTTTGTACCAGTGGCTTGGGAGAGTAGATTATGTCCATGTACTACTTTGCTTTATATCTTGTGAAATTTTGTACCAAATATTTATATACCACAATGATGACTAAATATTCTTGAAATATGTACATTCGATATTATTGTTTCTGTGTTTTGAACGTGTTCAACTGTAAATGTGAGCTGGTTGCAGTTCATTTGATGACGTGCAAATGGAATCAGACTTTCATTAAAATAAATGTTCTCTTTTACAGAAAACCTTTGCAATTCTTTGCACACCCAGAAAACACTTACAAATGCATTGCGTTAAGCTTTTGACTTATCACAAGCAATTTGTATATATTTATTTATTTTGCAAATTACTGTTGGGCTGCTTCCAATTTTGTGTGCTAAGATAAGTTCAATCATAGAACCTAAAATAAATGTATTTTTTATTATATATATTATTATTATTAAATAAAATGTACATTTATAAAAAAAATGGGTGTGTGTAAATAAATATACATATTTGTATTTATTTTTACTATATATATTTTAGATATATTATATGATAGGATGTATTTTATTGTATATCTTTGATGCTTAATAGATGGGCATGGCTTTAAAATGATTCTTAGAGGCCAAATGTCATGATCGTTATCAGAAAATTTCTAGTGTCTGTCCCAGATCGTCAGCTCATTAGGCCAATCTATAATGAAGATCTCAAAGCTTGCTGCTGGATTTGGAGGGAGAGGAAACAGTATTCATTTTAAATTGATTGGGGCTCAGCAGTTGTGAGGCAGATGGTGACATTTCAAACAATGCCGATGTTAACTCAATCACTCTGCCATCCAGCGCTCTCTGCAAATATGTATGTAGACACTAGTCTCAGCTGGTCTCTCTGTGTGTCTATACAAGGCCATTAAGGGCTTAAGCAACGCTCCGGGATTCAGGTGTGCTAACCTCATTTAGAAGGGTCAGTATGCATGTCTTGGAAAGAATATGGAAAAATTGTATTCTAGCAGAGCTAGAATTCTTGCTTTTTATACTGAAAAAGCAAGCACAGATAAGTCTGAAAACTATATAAAGGATTCCTAGTTTAAAGGAATAGTTCACCCCCAAATTAAAATGATTCACATTTCAATGTCCCTCCCATATGCTGTTTTTTAAAAATAAAATAAAAAAATATATAAAAAAATGTAATAATAATAATTATTATTATTATATATAGTTTTGCGGTGTGTATTTTGATCGTAACACCTTTAACCTTATTATTTATTATTCTCAGGTTAGGTGAAGTAAGTCGAGTCTGGCCTAAATTATAAGCATTTTAAATAACTTACAATTTGGTCAGAAGACTCCTCTGTGGGATGTTCTTGTTCAAAGTCTTAAAACACTATAAATCAAGCCAAGGTAGACAGCTTTAATCAATTACATTTATTTTAACTGGCTACTTTTCTTTTTATAATAAACAAAAATGTAAAGGCAAATAAAACTTCATCATAAGGTTATATAGTATCAAGGTTTATATAGTATAAAATAAAATTATCACGCTTTGAGTCAAAGGTGTAGTCGGCTCTGGGCTTCCCATCTTCAGCTTGGGATTTCTTGTCCTCAGCTCTGGGCTTCTAGGCGTCGGGGGTACTGACGTATCAGTATCCAAAGAGGCAATCAACTCATCAGTCTTTTATACCCGTGTTGTTTATCACAGACGTTTGGTTATCTTCTTGATTGACATATGTTCCCACGTAGAAGGCAACGTTCTCAGGACCTTGCGCAACGTTCCCTAAATGTTCTCTAAAGGTGATGAAAATTCGAACCTTTACAGAACGTTCGGGACGTTCCTAAAACGCCCTCTTTTGGAAATGAAAGTGCTGCAGTTTAAGGTTCCTTATATGACTTTAGGAGGACGTTCCATTTTGGTTATTTTATGGTCACATAAGAATGTTACAAAGAGGATATTTGGGACATTAACAGAACGTTCCCACACGGTCCTCTGTTGGTCATTTAAAAACGTTCCCGATATGAGTTTAGGGGGACGTTCTATTTTGGTTATTTTATGGTCGCATGAGAACGTTACAAAGAGGACATTTGGGAAGTTATCAGAACGTCCTATAGTAATAGTCCCCTAAACATTCCCAGAACGTCCTGAATGTTCCCTGAAGGTCCACCAAATAACATTCCCCAACCCTTTAAAGAACTCCACATCGTGACCATCTCTGAATGTTCTGGAAACATTACCAGGTGACAGGTTTCCCCGCTAGAAATTTTACGTTCCCAGAACATTCTCAGAACGTCCCCACTGGTGTTAAGGACATTGTTTAGTAACGTTCCCAGAACGTTCAGAGACGGTCACGATGTGGAGTTCTTTTAAGGGTTGGAGGACGTTATTTGGTGGACCATCGGGGAACATTCAGGACGTTCTGGGAATGTTTAGGGGACTATTACTATAGGACGTTCTGTTTAACTTCTCAAATGTCCTCTTTGTAACGTTCTTGCGCGACCATAAAATAACCAAAATAGAACGTCGCCCTAAAATCATATCTGGAACGTTATTAAATGACCAGCAGAGGACCATGTGGGAACGTTCAGTTAATGTCCCAAATATCCTCTTTGTAACATTCTTATGTGACCATAAAATTAACCAAATTGGAATGTCCCCCTAAAGTCATATAAGGAACCTTGAACTGCAGCAATTGTATAACCAAAAGAGGACGTTTTAGGAATGTCCCAAATGTTCTGTAAAGGTTCAGAATTTTCGTCACCTTTAGAGAACTTTTAGGCAACGTTCCGCAAGGTCCTGAGAACGTCGCCTTCTACGTGGGTTTATAGAAAATAATAAAGTTTGAAGTCACCGTTATGGAGGTGAGTGTTTGCTTTAGATGGGCTCTTGATTCTTGACATTGTAACATTAGATTTTCTTTGGCTGCTTTAACTGTTTCCAAAACATGCTTGTTATAGCAAAAAACACAAGAGAAATTCTGATCAGATGAGTTTGTTTTTTTAGTGATGGTGATTCAATCATCCTCTCCAGAGACTAAACCCTGAGTGTTTTAATTGTTAGTTTTGCATTAATTAAAGGTTTTTTTCTTTTACGAGTTTTTATTTTATTTTTATTCATTATGCTGATAGAGTTTTGAGCAGTGTCTTTTAGACTCACACAGACATCATGAATCAGCATATGAACCTCAACAATTGTGACAAACAAAAATCTTTTTTGTGACTTTAGTAGCTTGTTTTGTGATGCTCAGAGTTGATCTGTTTATCTGAAAATTTTGTCACCATTGTTGAGGTTCATACGCAGAATCTTGATGTCTGCACAATGAAAAAAATCTCTCAAAATATCAAAGACAGGATTTTATGCATTATCATAGACAACAACATGAAAGAAACAGCATTCAGAGATCAGTGAATAAACTTACTGCAAGAGATTTGCATTTTAAAGAAAAGGTTTCATAATAATAATTCAGAAGAGCTTTTTTTTCTGTGAGACATTCAAGAAAAATTAGTTTTTGTTTGAACAGCCACTTTTGTTAGTTAATTTAGCTCTAATTTTCAATTCAATTTTTTGACAAGGGCAGCAGGGACGTTCTGAGAACATTTCCAAATAAAATATGGTTCCCTAAACCTTCAGAGGACGTCTTGAATGTTCTGTGAAGGTCTGCCAAATAACGTCCCCCAAACCTTAAAAGAACTACATCATGACCGTCTCTGAACGTACTGGGAACGTTACTAGACAACGTCCTTAACACCAGTGAGGACGTTCTGAGAATGTTCTTGGAACGTAAAATTTCTAGCGGGGTTGTAACTTTCCCCAAAGTTTCCCAGATCCTTCTCAAGGCCTTGCAGGAGCAAGCTGTCTGCCTTTGCATGTCCTTGAACTCCAGTAAACTCAGCCAAGATGGCTGATGTCCTTATAAGGTTCTAGGAGTAGAACTTCAGTTCTCTGTGTCCTTGAGCACACACATAGAACTACACACACTTCTGTGTGCTGGCAGTCCAGTTTTGCTCCGCCTTCTCATGGACAGGTACACACATATCCAACAATAACTGTACATCTCTGTCCATACAGTATAATACATTTCTTAGAAACAAACAAAAATAAATAACAATAATATTGTAAGCAATGCCTAATATTCAACACGTTTAATTTTAGAATATATTACAATCAGTCCAAAAGAGATGATGACAACTCGCACACCTACATTATGAACTGCACTTCTTTGCGTGCTTGTTTAGGCACGGTTAAAACACCCCAATTGCTGGGTTTGTCCCTTTTCAACCCAACTTTTTTTTTTTTTTAACCCAGCATTTTTTAGAGTGCACTACCGTTTACGGAAAGGTTCTTTGGGGAACCAAAAGTGGTTATTTTATGGCATCACTGTGTAAAAACTCCCTTTTGGAACCTTTATTTTTAAGAGTGTATAGTGCATATTTAAAGTATTGCATTGCAATACATATGATAATATAGTTTAAATTGGTTCAACAGGAGGGGAAAATCCTGTCCAAAAAATTATTAAAGGATTAGTACACTTTTAAATACACTTTTCCTGATAAATTTACTCACCCCCATGTCATCCAAGATGTTCATGTCTTTCTTTCGTCAGTCGAAAAGAAATGAAGGTTTTTGAGGAAAACATTCCAGGATTTTTCTCCATATAGTGGATTTCAATGGCTACCAACAGATTGAAGGTCCAAACTGCAGTTTCAGTGCAGCTTCAAGGGCTTTAAACGATACCAGATGAGTAATAAGGGTCTTATCTAGCGAAACGATCGGTCATTTTCTAAAAAAATACAACCGTTTATGCTTTATAAACAAAATATCGCCTTGAACGTACTTTCCGCTTCCGCATTCTTCATAACGCTTACACTGAATGTTCTACACCTTCCCTATTCTACTCACGGAACGAACGCGGCGCCAGTTTCGTTTTTTCTGTAAGTAGAATAGGGAACATTCAGTGTAAGCGTTATGAAGAATGCGAAAGCGGAAAGTACGTTCAAGGCGATATTTTGTTTATAAAGCATAAACGGTTGTATTTTTTTTTTAAATGACCGATCGTTTCGCTAGATAAGACCCTTATTACTCATCTGGTATTGTTTAAAGCCCTTGAAGCTGCACTGAAACTGTAATTTTGACCTTCAACCTGTTGGTAGCCATTGAAATCCACTATAAGGAGAATAATCCTGGAATGTTTTCATCAAAAACCTTAATTTCTTTTCGACTGACGAAAGAAAGACATGAACATCTTGGATGACATGGGGGTGAGTAAATTTATCAGGAAAAGTGTATAAAGTGTTCATTTACTTAAACTGTTTAGGCCTACAGTAAAATGAAAGAAAAGGAAAATCACTTGTTATCCCAAATAGTGGGTAGGTGTAGGGCTGGACGATTATGGCCTAAAATCAAAACCTCGATTAATTGAACATTTTACCTCGATTACGATTAATGAACGATTATTTTGTTTGTTTGTTTGGTTTTTTTGCCCTCATAGTTCACTGACAAGGTTTGTACTGTAAATATAATAAAGGTGGGATATTGTTTTTTCTATTGAAAGTGTGAGACATAACAGCTCACTTCCAGAAATTATTTTATCTATGGTTTGTAACATTTCTTACAGATTCTGCTCGTTGTAAATCAGATACAGATAAATTAGCACAGTATCAGTATGTAATGAGAGCGATTGCGTGTGAATTAGTCATACCCTCTCTATTAATTGTGAAGCTGTGGGTTGTGAATAGTTCCCTCAAAAGTAGAAAAATATATGCTATAATAAGTTTTAAATTTCTAAGCTACTTTAGTAATAAATCATAGGACAGCGCTGACTACTAGTTTCTGCGTTCCTCTCAGTGCGCGCAATCTTCACGTTTTGTGCAGCTACTGTTTGTATGAGTGTTTGTGCCACAATGCAGGTGCGCGAGCACGGTAGCTCGATATAATACACACCCGATCATCTAAAATCGCTTGAATGTCCAAACTGGCAAACCTTAAAACAAATACAACTGAAAAAGTTAAGTGAAGACGCAAGGCTCACCGTTCGCGCACCTTAACTATGTGTTGAACCGGCCTTCACCTCCGTGTTGCTTTTATGCCACTGACGAGGCGGAGTCACGTGGCTACGCACGCGGTAGTATGTTTTTAAGGGGGAAGTATTAACAGGATTAAAAAACCGAAATAACTGACATGGGAAAATTACGTCGGTTCTGAATTTCGGTTTCGATTACTTTTTGATTAATCGTCCAGCCCTAGGTAGGTGTATACTGTAAATAAATTACTGAACAAATTACTACCAAAAAAAAAAAAAGATAGCATCCTCAACAAACAAATAAGAGATTACCTTAAGTTTGATTAATATGGACATATAAAAATAAAACAAATATATATAAATGTGTAGCTATATAACAATTTTAATAAAGATGTTAAATAAAAAGGTAAGGAATAATATTTGTTTTAAGTGCTTTTTATTAGGAAGGTGTGGAGCAGGGGGCCTCCAACATAAAGTTTGCCTAGGGCCTCCAAATGTCTAGAACCGGCCCTGGGTTAAAGTATGGTATATTATAAAAAACTAAAGTAAACTAGCCAGAAAATATGATATATAAACATTCTTTCAGTTATTACACAGAGAATGGCTCTTGCTCTACCCAAATCAAACCCGAGTCTGATGTCTTTTTTCGCCGAGTTTGCTGTCTTGTAAACATGTGCACGCGGCAGATGATGTAAAACACAAAGCTTACCTCATTCGTGTGCAGCAATGGATGACATGAGGCTTTTGTTTATTTATTTTATTTTTACGTTTATATGCGAGAACAAACTTTCAAGACTATCAAGTTTATAAATGACCAACTTATAAAAACAAATTTATAGCTGTCTTTGTAAAGAAATGCTCACTTCATATGTAGCTTCAAGCCACTGCTGTGACGCTGTACGAACGCTTCCAGTGTGAATACTCGCGTCTCTGCAGCTGTAGTGACGATGTAGTTACGCTCACGCGCTGCTCACGCGCCACTCAAGCTTGCAGTGTGAAATGGGCGGAAAGCCTCGTTTACACTACACGCGTCTGCGGCGCGTCAAGGTTTTGTTCTGTCCTCTGCGCGGTGTCGACTCACACCAGTATGAGGGTTGAATCGTGCCATTGATTACCAACCAAAGGAAACAGTCGTGTACTTTTTACGTGTGAGAAGGGGTACGTCGCAACACAGACGCGTGACACTAACACTGGAGAAGGGGCACGTCGCCACCACAATAAATTAATATCTTACCCTCATGTTTTTCCTATCTGTTCGTATTTTCTTTATCAATCTCTTTTTTCTTTTACTTTTCTGTGTTTTGATGACACTGGATATATCCTTGATTCAAATGGTGTATTGCATACAAAGTTGTATGTAATCTCTGTAGCCTACTATTTAAAAACCTAATAATTAAAAAAAAAAAGAATTAATTCACTTTCTCTTTGAGATTAATGACTGGTCAAATTATACACCACCAAAGTCGCAATTTTATGTTATGTTCACGATACCAACTTAAAATTCAAGCACGTAAAATTTATAATTATAATCTATAAACATAATATTCTGGGATATGTCATTCTGAGCTTTTACTTTTGATAAGAATTTTAATTAATACAGCTGACTATACAATGTGTGAATAGAAGAGCTCACAATATCAGACTATATGCGATATTGTTTTCAGGAGATTAAGTCATTTTAATAGCCTATTATTTTCAAGAAATCAAATATAACAAAATATAGGAAAATACTATTCTAATCACAAATTTCATATAACAATGCAGGTTTATTTTCAAATGTTTTAACTAGGGCTGTCGGTAATGATAATTTTATTAATCATCTGCTAAAGAATTCATTTATTTATATATGTTTTGTAATTAAGATAAGTGAACAATACATGCCCGACGCACATTATTATCACTTTTCCAACATTATTCTTAAAAGTGATGTAAATTATGTTTTCAACAATAGCTTTAGGTTTATTGGCCTCGATGAGCGCGAGACTACCGGCCTGAGATTGTGTCCCAGACGGAATTAAATAATTTGTGAATCTTTGTAAATATTCGTGACTTATACAGCGGGAAAATTTACTGTAATGCAGTTCTGTGGTTTTGCCTAGGCAGGGTTATTATAGTTAACTAATAACAAAAACTATTAAAACATTTATGCTAATCGAAATAAACCTGAAATATAAGAAAATATAAATATTAGTTGAAAAACTTAAACTGAACGAAAATTATTGTTGCCTTGTCAGTATCATTTCTGTTTTTTTCCCGACTTTCAACTGACGCGATCATCTTTTCATTAACCGACAAGATTAAATTAAATTAATTAAACGAAATTAGAATTGATAAGTGTCTGTGAATCATTAAAAAAATCCCAAGGGTTTAGTTTTAGCCTACATGAACAAATAGCAAAATAAACAACAGAACTTGAGGATTCATTATAATCACACATCTGCAGCGCTTCTGTGAACGAAAAAAAAAGGATTCAATTATATAAAAGGAATAAATAGCCTATGTCTATGCGCATAACTTAACATAGCCTATTAACAAAATGAAAGGGGAAAAAATGCAACAATAGACTAGGCTATATGAGTTTCGGTTCATTTGAGAAGTTCACAGAAAGGAAACCGAGACGGCAGAAAATTCTTTGTTTATTTTACGAGCAATGTTTTGTTTTTATTGTGAGTGTACAAAACTAATACGCCTATTTAACCCTTCACAGTTTCGAATGGTGTTGCATCTATGTGACCATAAATGTCTGATTATTTTAAGTTGTTTCCGCTTTTATAAGAAAATTCAAGTGAACGCGTCGGCGCCTCATCACGCGCACACACAACATATCAGTTTTAGTAACTTGACATCGCAGTTGTTAATTATCAAAATAACATACATTCAACCAAACATATAAAAGGTTATACTGCTCATTTTACGTAGTCTGTGTAAAAGCGTTTAAATAATAAATATAGTTTAGCCTCCAAATCGACATTTGGATTTGTGCCAAATTAGAGAGGTAGGTTATAACGCAGGTTTCTGTTTCAGTTTAGCTTTAAATTAATTCATTTTGGCTTAACGTTTATATAATATTTTTTTCATAACTAAAATAGCTATGTAGTGGTTAATAAAATAATACAAGGACCGTAAATGGTTCTGCCACAAACTCTACTGTTGAACTGAACAGAGGGTTAAAGGGATAGAGATGTTTTTGTTGTCCCAAACACGTATTTCTTTTTCTTTCTTCTCTGGAAAATAAAAATTAAAAGGAGACTTTTGGAAGACTTTTCTATGTCCCTTAAAAATATTATTATAGTAACAGTTCTATTTAGAACCGCATCGCCCTCATGAATAACCCCTTTATATGCATTTCTATATTCCTGCTTTTTTGTTTTTCAAAGCTGTAACTGTCACAGCTTTAAAAGCCACCTCATTAATGGTTTTCTGGAGCTCAACCATCAAACTACACAGTTTTATAATCTTCCACTCTTGAGGCACATTTTAGATTTCCGCCTGAATTTGACATACCAAAGTTTAAATGTTGACCCTTCACACATACAGTGAGAGAAATGTAAAATATTGGTGTCAATGTAAAGAAAACCCCTCAAAATAACAAAATCAGACTGTAATACTTCAGAAATAACATTGTATGCATTTTAAAATACTGTAATAGGCACTTAAAAAATAGGCGATTTTAGTTTTTTTGTTCAAAATCCTGTTTTTGAAAATCTGTAAATCAGGTTCTGTTTGCTCTAGGAACCTGCTGATTGTTTTCTTTGATTCCACTGGGTGACAGTTTGTACCAGAAAAAAAATATTTTGTATCTATCATCTTCTAAACAGAAGTTATTGAAATGTAACTGAAGGGAGGCAAAATTATATTTTAGCATATAAAAGTATCCTTTGGACTGTCCTTTGCAAAAACAGGTTTTACAGACTGCATTACCTCAAAAATCCAATTTTTATTATATGGTATAGCACTTTATTTTATTATTTATTGATTTTCTTCATTTTCATCTTTGTCTCTGAGATGCAAAACAAGTACTATGCTAAATGGCATAAAAGAATGAGATTTTGTTTAGCGTTTTACACGTTTTATTCTCCTTTCAGGTGACACAAGACAATATAACATATAAAATAAAATGTATGTGGTCTTTAACAATGTAAAACATGATCTACATCCTCCACATTTATTTAATTCTGTGCATCACTATAATATTTTGTCTCTTGTGTTGAGAGCATCACCTTCCTCTGGCCTGTCTTGGAGATGTGAGGCTGAGGACCATCTGTGCCTGTGGTCCATGATCTCATGCAGCATCTGAAACAAAAAATAAAAGTTGTTAGTTGTTTACAATATAATAATATACATTTCAGGATTTCAAAACGTAGATTTATTCAAATGACGATTTTATTGAAGTCTGCATACTTGTATACTAATATGTATGAGTATGCATACGCAGTTTCGTCAAATGTAACAGTTTATTGGCTTAGTTGCTGTGCTTTCCCATTTCAAATTAATAATTGTATCATTAAATAAGCATTAGCATTGTAATTGCAGGAATATATGAGCTTACCAGTCAAACACAGGGTCCTCTCGTCTCCATTGAGAAAAGCGAGCTGTCATTTTCGCCGAATCATAACACGGCGTCGCTGGCTGATGCCTCATCACTTCCAAGTACTTCAAAAACGCTTCTATTGGTGCCATTGGTGCTTTTCCCTCTCAATATGCCACTTTAGAAGTCAAAACAATACAAAAACTATGACACACGCAAATCTTCCATCACACAGATCCTCTCATCACTCGCGACGCGATCACACGCCCAGCACGTGGAACTGAAGCCTGTGTGTAAAGCTGCAAAGTGATCCCGCCTGTCTGCCTCAATGATTTGTCGAATATCTCGCCATCGATTGGACTAGAAGCTTGATTGACATGTCCCTGGACAAATAGGATCCTTAGCTTTGAACACTTGCCTGATATGTATATCATCGTCATCACTGAAGGAAGCCAGACTGTTTTGATGATGGTGTGGAGATTGCTTATTTCTTCATTCGTCTCCATTTTGTGTTTCGGACAACCGCGACATAACAGTGGATTATTTACCAATATAAACTCACAGAAAAGTGAAAGTAGGCTCATTTGAAAGAAAACATCATAAGGTAAAAGATGATATAGAGTTTGTGGCAGATTTTATCTTAGAGAAGCATTGATCGGGGTAGAAATGTGACGTTTGTGTTTGTTTTTTCCACATTTATTATATTTATTACACGATTCTTTTGAAGATCGTTCAAATGTTGTTGTAAAAAAATATAAAAATAAACTATACAGCCGAATTCCTGAGAATGAGAGCTTTCTTGTGATATATGACTTGTCTGTTTTATGAAATATGTGAAAAATTCATATTCATATTTATATTTCTTCATCGTAGTCAAGGGGAGGGGCGTTTTTGGCATGATTGTATATTTAAGCTTTATATTACTACTTTGTGTAACACAAACACAGAAGTCATTATATTCTAAGCTTTCAAAAGGTACCATATATGGGTTGATAGTATCTCCAGAAACTTTGAAAAATTAAGTGAAAATATTATTACGTCGTCTCCGGCCCGCCCACGGGCCGGCAGAGTGGAAGAGGAGATAATAATATACTAATTGTATTGAAAATAAACTTTTGTTAAACACATTATTTACAACACCAGGGTCCTTTATAGCACTTTCAAAGGATAAAAAAATAGAAGTTTATTTCTTTATGGAACCTTGGATCTATTTAGCACCAAAAGGGGTTCTGCTATTGCTACAAGCTGAAGAACCATAATTTGGTACTGTTTAAAACCATGCTGCTACTAATATTTATTAAAATCACTGCCTGTTAAATAAAACTTTACTAAATTAATAATAAATAATTATAATGAAAAAAATACAAAAATATGGAAAAATGCAGGTAAGTTAACACATCTCATCATGAAGATTTAACATTAATCATATTAAAAATATTTATTTTTCCACCATCATTCCACCATTTCACAAACTTACATGAAAATGAACTATACTGTCAATACACAAGTTACACAAATTAATTGGATAAATCAATGCATTTATTTCTATTCAAAGGGATAGAAAACAAATTAATAATATTAGTCTAAAACGATTCCTTATCTTATAGCTCCATCTAGTGGACAAGGTTAATATCCAAGCCTTCAGGTTGCAGATGAAATTGCTGATGATTTAGAGCAGTGGTTATAATACCAAAAATAAAATTACAATAGTTCAGTGTGAGNAATTATAATGAAAAAAATACAAAAATATGGAAAAATGCAGGTAAGTTAACACATCTCATCATGAAGATTTAACATTAATCATATTAAAAATATTTATTTTTCCACCATCATTCCACCATTTCACAAACTTACATGAAAATGAACTATACTGTCAATACACAAGTTACACAAATTAATTGGATAAATCAATGCATTTATTTCTATTCAAAGGGATAGAAAACAAATTAATAATATTAGTCTAAAACGATTCCTTATCTTATAGCTCCATCTAGTGGACAAGGTTAATATCCAAGCCTTCAGGTTGCAGATGAAATTGCTGATGATTTAGAGCAGTGGTTATAATACCAAAAATAAAATTACAATAGTTCAGTGTGAGAACAGCAAACTCTAAACCAGGAGTTCTCAACTGAATAGGGTTGGAGCTAAACTCTGCAGTAAAGTGGACCTTAAAGACCATAGCTGACAACCCCTGGTTTAGAATTTGCTGTTCTTCTGAGCATCAGAAATTCATACATCTATTATAACTGCTCCTCTTTTTGGTCAGAAGTTACCATGTTAGTATTCCTTCGTCGAAACAAATTTAATAATAATAATAATAATAACCCTTTCTACAATCATCTTTTTATTGTTTATACTTTTTGTAACTTCTTATTTTAGATTATCTATATCTATGAAACCAAGAATGTTTTCTCAGAATAACTTGTTCTCCACCTCATGTTGAAGAAAATGTTAAATGACAAAGAAAATTCAGGCAAGATCACGAAAGAACAAAAAAGATATAGAAAAATTGAGCATAGGCTTTTAGGGCTATGGCATCCAAGTTAAAATAATGCCTTTAAATTTTCATAACATGTTTAATTTGTTCACTTCAACACTAACGTAAGAGCCAATACACACAAAGACACACGCACACTCATAATACATGAAATAAATGTAGAATTCTTATGCACTGTTGCCACTAGTTAGTTAACTAATTATTGTAAAATCAATAGTCTATAACAAATAGCCTACATCTACTAATGTAAACTTTTAAATGCGTTTAAAGGCGGCAGAAACTTATGTATCAGGCGTCATATGATGCGACGTACATATTTCAGACGTACCAATCACACGTCATTTTTTATGTAAATTTCTCAGGTACGCCGTCATCACATCGCCGCCTACGATTAGTTCTACAGTGACGTAAGGGTAGACTGCGCCTTATCCTTCGCCTACTTAGCCTTAGAAGTGGCACGCTGCGCCCCCCATACACCAGAAGCATTTCAAAAGCGAAGCGGCTGGATTCGCGAGACCACGAGATTTGCCTGTCTGACGTTTTTTTCCTTGATTTTTTCATGTTTTTAATGGCTAAATGGTTATATTTTGTCTGGTTTAATTGTTTTTATTGCTATGCCATACTTTATTTTTCTGTAGCCTACAGATGAAGTTAATACGCTTAAAAGTCCAGTTATAGATGACAAGAAAAAAAAAATCACGTTTAGTGATGTGAAATAGTGATGTGAAATATGAGCGGGAGTTTACACAGGGTGATTATTTTGACTTTATTTTGTATTTGAGCTGCGCGTCTTGACGCGGCGTCCGTTAAAAATAGGCGAGGCGCCTATCTTTAGCGAAGCGGCGCAGCGAGCCGCTTCTGGGACGCTTCTCAAACGCAACACGCCGTGGCTGGTGTAAACACGAGCATTGACTAGAGTGGCCGCGTATTCGCTCCGGTAGCCGCGTCGCAGCCGTAACACGCCACAGCAAAATAATAATTGTTTTGAGTAGGACAAACTTAAACAAATTAGTTCAGTCAAATGAACATGTGAGTATTTGGCACTTTCTTTTTCTTTCAAGTTCACAGAGCTAATATATTTTAAGTAAACTAAACTGTTTCTTTGTTTTGAGTTTTATGAACTTATTTCTTTTAATTTCGACAAACTTAAGTTTAACTGAGACTGGGCTGGGAATTCTATTTCTTATTTGCTTTGCCCATGATGGCACTCAAAAGGGAGAGTAAATGCTAAAATGAAATGTTGTATGATTTTTTTTGTGCAAGATTAATGTTAAGTGGGAGATTTAGTAGTGATTAATGTTTTGTTATGCTAAGTTTCTGTTTTGGAGAGTTACCATCATGGTGACAAGCGGTGCATTCGGCTTGGTTTGAGAGCAAGTATGTTAAATGTTTTTTATTGCCGTACTCATTCAACAAGTAATACCATGCTATTGTTAACAGCCTATTAGCTTGTTTTAGCCTAGCTAATATTGCACTAATAAAATGTTTACATTGGGATTACATGATAATTTTAAATTAAATGTATGAGTGTACTCAAACATTTCAAATTACAAACAATTAAAAAGTATAAGTAGTACAAATTAAAAATCTGCCAGTTCTGCTTACTTAAACTTTGAATTTCTTAACTAAAAAAAATTGAGGCAACATGATAGCCTCCATTTTTTTTTTTTTTTTTTTGAGTTTTGCCAACTTATTCGTTTTTACAGTGTAGTTAATATTCAGTGATAATGGTTCTGTGTAGTTTTTATATTTATTTGTTATTGTTGTCCCACTGCGGTAACAACTGTTGTTGCAAGGGTAAATAATCTGTTAAGATATGTTCACCTAGGGCTGGGCGATAAAACGATAACGATATGTATCGCGATAGACACGTGATCGATATCAAGTTTTGTGCAAGGGAATCCGCCTGTGAGTGGAGAGATTGCTCGCGCATTTGATGCGCTCTCGACATTTTTCAATATAATAACGCCATAGAACCCGCATTAAATGAAATATTAACGTGANTTAACAAAGGCACTCGTTGTCTCGTGCTTGTCTGCTGGATTCCTCTTCAGTAACCGGCGACTGATGAGCAGAAAAATGAGTGCCGCAGCGAGCGAGGAAATTGTAAATAAAAGAGGAAAAGTGTTCATTGTGACTTTAGACTAGGGTGACCACCTGACTATTGATCTGTTGCAGGACAGTAGTTGTGATTTTGCGGGACACGTGAGACAGATAAATTTACAACTATTACGCTATGTAAATATTGATTTACATTTGTTGGCAAACTTGGCATATGCGCCGAGTATTATATACTAAGTACTACATATTAATGTTTCTGCCGGTGGGTGCCCACACTAAAATGTTGCGCTTATGGCAACATTAAATCCTGGAGAGAAGACAATTCTAGATTCACGGCTGCACATGCAGGAGGACAAAAGTTTGAGCGCGCAGATGTGATATCTGAGCGAGAGCGCGCGCGCGCGCGTCAAGTTTTGTGCAAGGGAATCCGCCTGTGAGTGGAGAGATTGCTCGCGCATTTGATGCGCTCTCGACATTTTTCAATATAATAACGCCATAGAACCCGCATTAAATGAAATATTAACGTGAGAAGAAAGTCGTGTCTGAATTTCGCAATTTTTTATTGGTTAAAACAAATCGAGAATATCGAGATAGAATATCTCGATCATTTCCGTGTGTGGCGCTTGATCGCCGCCGTTCGTTGGAAATATTTAACATCAGGATGGATGATTACATGCCATAAATCATCGATTTGGGCAGCTTTGAGCAGCTCTTGAGGTTCTTATCCAGTATGTGAGATGAAATCCTTGCTGGTGTAGTTGTGTTGACCGACTTTGATGAGGCCCGCTCTTTGCGCTGTCCATTCAGTGTCATCAGCGGGAAAACCTCTCTCTATGATTGCGCTTGTTGGTTATTTTCACAGCTAGAATATGACGGCTGCACAAATAGATTTTTAAATGCTCACAGTTTTTATTATATTTCTTACTGTGGTATTGTAATTTTAGGGATGAAAAAAAATTACAGACATAAATGAAATGTGGGACACTACTTAAGTCTTGCGCGGGACAAAGCTCCTAATTTCGGGACTGTCCCGCAAAATGCGGGACGGGTGGTCACCCTACTTTAGACTTATGTTTACATTTTAATTATTTGAGTTTTCCATGGTTGTTGACATTTCTGTCTTAATAACTGAGGGGATTATGATCAGAGGAAGGTTAAGTTTAAAATAAAAATGTTTAAATGTAATATATTTTTCTCCTGGTCCTTATTTTAAATGGGTCATAAAAAATATCAATAATTATCGATATCGACCGATATGAAACACTGATATCGTGATACAGTTTTCAGCCATATCGCCCAGCCCTATGTTCACCCCTATGTTCAAAAGAGACAACAGGGTTTGAATGACATGAGGGTATTGGAGAACTATTTGTTAAAGGATTAGTCCACTTTCAAATAAAAATTTCCTGATAATTTACTCACCCCCATGTCATCCAAGATGTTCATGTCTTTCTTTCTTCAGTCGAAAAGAAATTAAGGTTTTTGATGAAAACATTCCAGGATTTTTCTCCATATAGTGGACTTCAATGAAGCCCAAACGGTTGAAGGTCAAAATTACAGTTTACAGCGATCACAGACGAGAAATAAGGGTCTTATCTAGAGAAACCATCGCTCATTTAAAAAAAAAAAAAAAAAATAATTATATAAGTTTTAACAATAAATGCTCATCTTGAACTAGCTCTCTTCTTCTTCTCTATTTGAATTCCAGCAGTGTAGACACTTCTAAGTGTATTACTGCCCTCCACAGGTCAAAGTTTGAACTAAATTGTCATATACAATATGCTAGTGCAAGTATATAACAATTAGTTCAAATTTTGACCTGTAATACACTTAGCAGTGTCTACACTGCCAGAATTCTAATAGAGAAAAAGAAGAGAGCTAGTTCAAGATGAGCATTTATTGTTAACCCTTTCAAGTGTGAGTTTAAAATATTCTAACTGACCCCCCAGAGTGAGTTTTTTTAAGGCGACCGTTATTTTAAAACGTTTGCACTTATTGTTTCCATGGCGACGCATCTTGCGTGTCACGAGCGCTGAACGCAGCCACAATAACACTGTATGACAGATGGATCGCTATTATTTTGTTTTTCCTTTTTTATTTAAAATATTCGCAAAATTGCTTACCACGCGAGATGGGCGCTGCAGTTCACTGAGTCCTGTCAGTCGGATTTACAGCAGGTGAATTCATCAGTTTCTCCCGAAATATATGCAAGTAAGTGGCTGGTGAACTGGAAGAATAATAGAGTAAACTTTATAGTTACTTAGGCCCATTATGTGTGTCTGATATGAATAAATGTCGGCAAATTATATTTGAATTCACTGTTATTGCTGCTTCCACTGATGTCTGACATCAGTGTGTATTTTATAAACTCTAAATGAATTGTTTTAATGGTGCTTATGCGTATTTAAATGTCTGAAACCTTAAAAGAAACATTATGTGGCTGAAAACACTGCATAGTTGTGATATATGACAAGAGCGGCGCGCGTCCATCTCACAGTAAAAGCGCGAAAGCACAGTTTGAATCTGGCAGTTATGTGACGTCGCTGAACGTTCGAAATCCCATATGTGGGACCGTACGCCCAGGGGCACAAAAATAAAAATCCCATATGTGGGACCGTACCGCTCAAAGGGTTAAAACTTATATTATTTTATTTATTTATTTTTTAAGAAAATGAGCGATGGTTTCTCTAGATAAGACCCTTATTCCTCGTCTGGGATTGTGTAGAATGTTTTGAAACTGCAATGAAACTGTAATTTTGACCTTCAATTTGGGCTCCATTGAAGTCCACTATAAGGAGAAAAATCCTGGAATGTTTTCATCAAAAACCTTAATTTCTTTTCGACTGAAGAAAGAAAGACATGAACATCTTGGATGACATGGGGGTGAGTAAATTATCAGGAAATTTTGATTTGAAAGTGAACTAATCCTTTAACGTAATACATGCTCAGTCATCAGGCACAGCTTTTTTTTGTAATGAATGAGCCTGAGCAAAACTTAAACAGCTTTTACCTGATATGCATAAGACATTAAGTTATGTTGCACTAAAATGTTGCAAACTCTCTCTAGACTTGAGTTCATTGCAAGTGTATCTCGAATCAAATACGGCTGGCATCGTAAGCCCCGAAGACAAGATTACATGAACTACGCAGTAATGAAAGCAAGGGCGGCACAAAGCAGAAGAAAAACGTACACTCAAGTGTGTTTTAATCTCTGTAACATTAAGCCGACTAAAGGTTAGTTGTGCTTCAGGCCCACGCTGGATGTACGCTGGGGATCCGTCGCGCTCGCGTACGACTACGAGAAGGAGCCGCGCCGCCTGAATCAAGGGCAGTCAACATGTCACTGCAGCCGAGCGGCTGCTGAGGGCTGTAACTCATCATGGCCGCGGCTTATAACGCTGCGTCGTTTCCCATTAGCCTCGCATGTCTCTTTAGCCTTAATCTTTAATGGGCATGTCATGTTAGGGGAAATGCTAAACACCAATCTACCTCATCTTAGGCTTTGATTTTCTTCTCTTTCTACCCCACGCTTTCATGGGGTGCTTTCATATCCTCCGCTGTTGCCATCATCGCTGACAGGCTAAGTTTTCATTGTTATTCACAAAAAAATGTAAAATTTTCGGATTAAACTTTACAGCAGAGAGTTCTAAAGCACCGTTCCCGCTTTCTTTTGTGCCAAAAATGATGTTTATATTCAATCTGTCAAGCTGCAAATGTTGTGAAGAGCACTGAAAGGTCTGTTGTCTGTGTTATCTAAGAGCTCCTGATGTTGTTTTGAATGCGTTGTGTCATGGCCTATTTTCCAGTCATTCACCGAATGAGTCCCATTCACTTGTACACTCATTTCGGTTACTTGTACACAGGGCTGGACTGGGGCTAAAATTCGGCCCTGGACAAACCCATCCCATGCGGCCCACGAGTTCCCTGTAAAAAAATTTTTTTTTTTTTTTTTTNCACGAAAATGCGTATCAATAGAACGAGTTTGTAATCTCGTAGAATATATACGCCAAAATGAGTTTTGGCGTGTTTATGGTACGCAGTTTTTCGCGTGCATATGATACGCACTTAATGGCGTATTATACGTTGCGCTGTTTATTACTTCATAGGGCGGCAGAAACGCAGTGCATAATCAGCGGCGAGCGGGTATTTGCCTTTTGCAGTTTCTCATGCGCTCCAATTAAAAACAAAAAACAGTGCGGGAGGGGGAGGTCTCTCTCACTGTGGCCTGTCAGTTCAGAAGACAAACCAATGGGCCGCTGTCCCTGCGTGATGGGCCAGTCCATGGCAAAAAAAATAATAAAACAAAATAAATAAATAACCTTTATCGGCCCCAAAGTGCGTCGGCCCACCGGGAAAATGCCCGGTATGCCAGATTACCAGTCCAGCCCTGCTTGTACACTCATTTCGGTTACTTGTTGTAGTTCTGACTCATTTAACAAGCAATAGGCTGTTCATTTGCCATACAAAAGACATTTAGCTATGGCTCAAAATAATCTTCCGAACAGCATGTTTAGTGATACGTACACCATCGTTCAACAGTTTAAGCAACAGTGACGGTTAAAACTTTACGTAGCCACCATTAGACTCTGATACAGTGAGTGCTTTTGATGGATTATTCTAATTAATATATGGACTCGTGCGCTTTTCTTGGAATGGTACTGATGGGAAGTCTCTTATCTCTGAGTCCAACACATCTCGTGTTTCAAAAGTGTCCAAACTTTCTGAACTTTTCAGGTATCCAATAGCCTACATAAAACTGTTGGGGAAAAAAGCTAGTGGGGAAACTGTATGCGACTCTGATGAATTGGGAAAAATTAAACCATTGATAAAATGTATAATGAAAATAAGAAAGGTGTTCCATAGCTTTTAGGCTATGAATTGCCAGTGGTTGACACTAAAGTAATTTCACTTAAGTGTATTTTCAAGAAGCCTATCTTTACTTTATTACTTTTATCAAAGCATAACATCTTACTTTTTACTCACTACAGTTAATCCTTAATGTTTAAAGAACCTTTTGAGGAATCAAAGTGTTTCATAGATGTTATGGTTTATATATATATATATATACACACAGTATATATATAGGCTATATATTGGGGTATCAGTACTTTAATTACTGTGAATTACTGTACAAACCAAAAGTCCTAATACTAGACACTGTGGTGTTAGTCACATCTCAGGGCCTTACATTTTTTGTCCTTTCACCCTGCTTATCTGGGTACATGACAGGTATTTGGTAATCACTGTCTGTCCATCAGAACAACACATCGCGTTGAAGAGTGAGTGGTCTGGAAGACAGCTGGTGTCAAAAAGGCCAGCAAAAATTCATTAGAGCTTGAAATATTGAACCTGTAAGGCACCAAGTAACAACCTCCCACAGGGTTTCATGTCTAGTTTTTCATGTCTGTAGCAAATGTGAAGCCATGCACGGAGGATCCAAATCTGTAAGGACACCCCTATTTTATGTGCGGAAGGAGTCACAACGCTTTTCTTTTGAACTTCTGAACCTTTGCGGCCACATTAGCCAAACACTGTTTCCTGCTAGAGAGGACGTGAAAGTTCGCTTCAAAACAACGCACATCTGTGGTGCTAACATCTCTCTCCAATGGGCCGGAAAATGCAGCCTTTACCGCACACCGGTGGAAGGATGGGACATTTATTGGCCACACAATGTCCGTCATCACGGGCCAATTCGAGAAAGCAGAGACGGCATTAAATTTTTACCCCAAATTCCCATTTTCCCACAGCTTAGCGCTTACCTGCCCCGGTGCGGCTCCAAAAAGCACAGCTATTGCTTTGTCATCAGGTGGTGGATTATCGGCGGAAATGTGAAGCTGTTGTCAAATTGAGATTTTCTAATATGCCTCTATCTGCCAAGTCTATGACTTTATGTTTACTCGGAGGGGGGAATGGAGGGGTCCGAAGGAGAAGAAATGAGAGATCATCGCATCTCATCCGCTTCTCTACATTTCATTTCACCCTCAGTATTCATTTTCCTGCCCCTAAAATGATCAGAATAATTCATGTGCTCCAGCGTTGCCTGTAGAATGTGATTTCCACTTCTCGGCCCTCTCAGCTGAACAACCCCACAGAGGCATTGGACTTTGAGGTCACTCGGTTCCAGCATAGATGATGCCCATATCTATAATTCAATGGACAGGAAAAAAGGGATGAGTACAGATCACAGACTACTTAGAAGACATACGGTGGTGTGGAATCTCCCTCGTGTCCACGAGATTGGACCCGCATTCCGATGGGGGCATCTAAAAGCAAAGTCCATTAGCAGGAACCTTTTCTTTAAAATATTCCTGCCCTCTGAAATGTTTGTTTTGGCCCTTTTAACTGAACTTTTATTTTTAGTCTATTTTAGGGTCTTGTGCATTTGTAGATGTTTCTTTTCTTTTTCAAATGTAAGTGTATCTCCGTTTTCAATTCGATCGCCTAAATGTCACTGAATCCACTTTAGTGGCTAACACATGGCAATATGAAAATGGTTCCATTTTCGTCTTAGATGCACTTAGCTTTACCAAGTTTAAGACTCTAGTGTACTAAACAGGCTTTTTGCTCAGAAATGGGAGATATAAAAATTGCACCAGTTCAAACTGGATTACAGCCCTTTTCATGTGGAGTGCTAGTCCTTTCAAGTTCGATCACAAGTGGCCATTAGGTCTTCTTGCATAGCTTCCTTCTCAAGCACTTCATTGATTTAGCTCAAGGGCCTCTCTTAACCAGTCCAGTTACCTATTAATAATCCTTGTTGCGAACGGTGGACGACGCAAGCACTACTGCTGAATGTAACTCATTGTAAAGAACTTATATGACACAATTGTAAAGAAAAGGACAAAACAGAAAATTAAATACTGTACCATTTGTGTATTGCAGATCATCTCTGGCTTTGAGGTGGAAATACAGAATTTAACCACAGAAAAACTGTACTAAAAAAGTTATGCTTTAAAACAACAAAAACTGTTCTTCATCATGGAGTTTTTGATTCAAACTATGGCTTAACTGTTTCTTACAAACCAATTTTTTTCACTTTGCAACCACATAATGCATATAAAATGGCAATAAAATGGTTAATAATGAAGCAGAATGAAGCTTTTTCTTGGTCACATCACATGGTAGTCATTTTAATGTCTTTTTTTGACATGATGCACCACATTTGTGCTCTGGAGAATTGCTCTCAGAAAAGCATTTCTATTGATTTTCTACTAATTTTAGAGTCATATACATTTGTATGTAATGATTAACTGCTTGAATGTTCTTGTTACCTACAGCAGATGCATCATTGTGCATTAATGAAGTGGATACAGCTATCTGCATTTATGTATCTACTGTTTTTAAGATTTATACATGAACATTTAACCCTCTGGTGTTGTTCGGTCATTTTAGACCAATTTTTTTTGTTTTGTTTTTTAAATCCCTACTTCATTAGAATGAAACGAATCTGTGACTTTTACAGCAGTCACTATGTGACCAAAAAAAAAAAAAAAAAACGTGTTGTTCACGTCAGAAATTTACACCAAAGGAAATGAATGGGAAATACGCAAAAATACAGATTTTTTTTTTTTTTTGTATGTACAATCCACAGATCAGCCACAATACAAAAAAAGTGCACAGCGATGAAGGGGTGACACTCTAAAATATCAAGAGTGCAAATTAAACACATTTCACCCACCCTCCACAGACACATATGGTGTGACTGTAACACAAAGCAAGTTTTTGCAAATGTGTGAAAATAAAATCAATAATTCAGCCACAATGCTGTAAAAACACGGATAGCAAGGAATGGGTTACACATTGAGAGTACAAAACAGACACACCTACTCAAACACACACTCTCTTACACACAACACACTATTATACACAAATGAACTGGTGTGGCTGTAACAATATGGCAAAACTGAGCCAAAAGACTCAAATAAGATGTTGAAATCAGGTTTATTAAGCACTGATAAAGCATTCCTGTTCATTTGTGTAACATTTTTGTTGAATTTTAATGTTATAACAAAATGTCTTTCTCTGTGTTCAGGTTTGACTATAGTAAGATTAATGCAAATACTGACACTTCAAATAAACATTTTAAACAACAACAACAAAAATCTAAACCTTGAGAATGTATATCCAATATATAACTAAATCCACAACTTAATAAAAATAAGTATAATGTCTAAAAACAACTAGAGAATGTATAAGCCTTTTTTTTATATAGAGCTATATAGAATTTTTTTTACTCCCAAGGCACTAATCTGCCTTGGATCATAAGTTGGATTTTAAAGGCATTGTCTCTATTTTAACCTGAAATACCTCTTTAATTGAAAATTAATTAAAAAAGATGATGTATGTTTTTTAAGGGGAAAAAAATGATCATAATTATTGCATTAATATGAATTAGTACCTTGAAAAATACAAAAGAAAAAATATTTTTGAACAAAAATATATTACATTGATTTTACTGAAAATAAAGTTACATTTCAGGTGTTCGGTCACTTTTGAACGCGAACAACAAGTGTGACTCCCAAATGAACAATACCAGAAGGTTAAAGAATTACTTTGGTATTTTTGGTATTCTCACATTTTTAGTATTTTCATATTCTCACATCATTAAAAATGGATAGAAGTCACTCACTATTAATAATTATATTAATAATCACCTCAGGGCAAGATATCCAAAAACATCCTCCAAATAATAAAAATAAAAAAAGAAACTGCAAATGGACCTGGCGCTGTTTTACTTCCTAACACTTAAACACTTTTGAAATACCCAAGCAGAAATTTTGACCATGGTCACTGATCTAAACTTCCCATTTCAGGAATTTAGTGTTTCTGTCCCAGATTTCAAGTAATTGCAGTCTTGCATTTAAATCTATGGTTCATTTTAAGCGTCAGTGATCTAATCACTGGTGCTTTTCACACTCACCTTCATTCATGATTATTTCAGATATTGAGGGCCCTCTAAATCATCCATGGTACTTCAGCCACTTCTTCTTTGGTCTGATCTTCTCCACACCTCTTATTCCTCTAAGGTGCTCTTGGACATGGGGCCGACGGCTCCACCTGCATCACTTCACATGAGACCATTCTTTGTCTTAAGAGTTTTTAAGAAAGAAAGAGAACATTTTTGCTCTGTATTCAATGAGTGCCGACTAAATCGTATTGTTTCAAGGGTAAATCACACAGGTTGAGACTACTCTTTGAATGATTATCCACATTGTTGACAATCTACATTTTTCAAATAGACATAACAGAAATGACATGGAGGAAGTGTAATAAAGTAATATGTTTCATATGAGTATCACATCCCATCGGGAAAGGCCATAAGTGGAAAATACATTGAAATTGGCTGCCATAAAGCACGGCTGCCCCACTTTCTTGGGCACATTGTGTTAGGCTCCACATTTGAATTTTCAACTCTCAAAAGACACACACCTCATTAGGCATGCTGTGATGCCAAGAAAAAGAATGAATGGAATAAGTCCGCTAATACATGAAAACTCCCCTGATAAAACATGGTCATTAGATAGCTTACAAAAATACTTTATTTTAGAGGATTGTTTGATTATTTAAGAGAGCATGCAGCCAGTAGTGCATTTTCAATACTGTGGATTTACTGATGGAAACAAACAAAAGAGCTCCACCGTTTTTATATTGATCATTGTGCTCTGGAAAACATGTACATTCATCTGAAAGGCCTGGACAGAATGACAGCTGCTTCTATGTGCTGTTAACCTAGCTAACTGTGAGGGGGGAAAATAACAGATTCTCCCTTTCAGAGTGGTTTTATATCATAAATCCAAGGTAAATGATCAAATCCCAGCTGTTTTTGATGAGTTGATGTACTGTTAAAAGACAGCAAAAGCCCTGAAGGAAAAACAGTCTAAAACCAAGTTTACCTGCCTCTAGTAACAGTAAATCAAGGACAATCCATGAAGCTGTCAGCAAAATGACATCAAAAAGGCCTGCATGCCATGTCTTTAGTTTCAGAATACATTGAAACCAACAAAACATATGGGTAAAAAAATGCCTCATATCAGTGGTGTGTTTCAGTTGTATTTGTATTTATATCAGACAAGCCTACTTGATAATGCATGTGGACATTCAGCTAAGGACAAAAAAGGAAAGAAAACCTATTTTTTCCTGCATTCAATATGACTATACTACACAAAAACAATAATAGTAATTATTATTTTTTATTAATATGTAAATTAAATAATATAATTAATAAATTAATAATTATAATTAATGA
>RJVU01044706.1:5186006-5220695 GCA_003731715.1 Anabarilius grahami
TAGTTAATATATATATATATATGGTTTAAATAAAATAAAATATAATTTTAATAAATTTATTCTCATTACTATTAAAAGAAGAATATTTCAAGGGAAATTCAAGCATGCAGCCATTCATCTTTGCATCATTACAGCACATCTGTTTACATAGAGAAGGAGTCCCAGCTAGTAGGCTATATGGCATGTGGAGGTCCAAATGACAATTATCAGTGACAACTGGAGATTCACCCATAGTCAAAAGCAAGACTTTTGACTGCGGAGTGGCTACAGAAATTAAAAACTACAGGTAACGCTAATACACACTAAATACAAAAATAGTCGTACAATGCTGATGTTGTTAACATTAGCAATTTGAGAACAAAGTATAGCAATAAAAATAATTTGCACGGTTTGACGTGATCCGAGCTAAGCCATCATTAGACTTAATCACCATTGGCAGCGCGATTTATGTGTGCTGATATACAACCCACGTAAAGATGATAATTCTGCATATAACTGCAATTGCAGATTTTAAACAGAGATGGCGACAAAGAGGCAAAACTTACAGACTGCAGCTTCAAAGAAATATAATGCTATTGCAAAAATACCATTTGTGCTTTCAAAAATCTAAAACTATTGTGGATATTGTTTTGTAATATAGGACGAAATATTACGTTTTTGTTAAATACAAAGTGGATGGATATTGATATGAATATTAAGCCTGATGTTTATATGCTATGATGAAATGAAGATATTTGAGTGACTTAGTTATTTCAGAAAACATGCACTTGTCCACTATTAACCCTTCAACATCGCCCACAATTCACTCCCTTTCAAATAAATGTGCGCGGTATTGCCAGAGTTTTATTTACATCCTCACTGCCATCATTGAATTCAATTTGAGGTCAGATACTGGTAACGGATAGCTTAATAAACCCGCTCCGCTCCTAGCGCATCACTGCAATGGGCCCGTACGAGCAAGAAGAGGGGAATGAGAAAAAAATCCTCTCTCTCTATTACCCCGGTGGACCACTTAAAACATCTCCTATAGAAGAGGAAATAAATGAGGGCACCAATCTCTCATCTCCACAAAAGCTCAATGCACAGGCAGGGCTACGGAGCCTGGGGTAACTTGAGGTGGAGGCTCAAAGAGAGCAGAGGAGCACCTATCAATCTACTCTGACAACCTGTCCTGTTTTCTTCCTTTATGCCAAGTCAGAGAGCATCCCTCATCCGTGTCCACTCCATCCCGGCTCCTATACTTTTGCTCCCCTCCTCTATGTCGTTCAATCTCTTTCTCTCACCCAGAAGGGATTCTGTCATCTACTATCGGCTCTGTCGTTAACAAGAAGGGAACACATCAAAGTGAGTCTGAAACCTCAGGAGGGGAGAGATCAAAGTTTGGCTCTAATCTCATCAGGAATGAGGCAGATTGATGAAGATTTGAGGAAGGGTGGTGGTCTGCTCAAAGACAGGAGCGCGGTGGGAGGAGGCAGAGGGGAGCACGGGGTGGGGAACCCGAGATCTGGCTTTCAATCAGGCAGGTGCTTTATATGGACACCAAATACTGTCAGGAAGCGAGACTGTGTCCTGAAGTTTTCCTGCTCTTTGATTATTTTATTACCATTTCAAAAGAATATATGAATGACTGCAGGTGAATGGAGAAGCAAAAAGTGAAATTAACCCACATCACCTTTTATATCACAATCTTTATACTCCTCCAGAAGCCTCAATCTAGTTTTCCATGTTCTTTGCCAAACAGTTTCCTGACATTTGTGAGGGTTAGCACAGCTCAGTTGTGACTACACCGCTCTCTGAAAGCATCTGCTTGCCTCTTTTGCTGCAATCAACTAACTGATATCTCTATATGATTGTAGCACACTCTGCTGGTTACTGCAGCAGCGTGTTGACACACAAGCATGAGATACGTGTAAACTAGAATACATGTCAATACAGAATATGCAGATCTTGGGCTGTATATTTTTTTATACATCACAGATATTTAAAATGTTGGTAGCACTTTATTTTACAGCCCTGTTTCGCATGAACACACTATGTAAATTTTTACACACTATTGCAGTAATGACACTATTTATGTACTAACCCTGAACCACCCCTAAACCTTAAAGGGTTAGTTCACACAAAAATGAAATTCTGTCATTAATTATATTTTATTATATTAAGATATTTTTGATACAATCCGATAGCTCAGTGAGGCCTCCATTGACAGCAAGATAATCAACACTTTCAAATGCCCAGAAAGCTACTAAAGACATATTTAAAACAGTTCATGTGACTACAGTGGTTCAACCTTAATGTTATGAAGAGACGAGAATACTTTTTTGTGCACCAAAAAACAAAATAATGACTTTATTCAACAATATCTAGTGATGGGCGATTTCAAAACACTGCTTCATGAAGCTTTGAAGCTTTACAAATCTTTTGTTTCGAATCAGTGGTTCGGAGCGTGTATCAAACTGCCCAAGTCACGTGAACCATTGAAATTTCATAACATTTCGAAACACTTATGACGTAACGAAGCCTTGTTTACTGAAATCACATGACTTTGGCATGACTTCTCAGGCCTGTGTTTCTTGGGAATATCCCGGACGAGCCCCCAAACTGTTAGATTAAAATCTCAATCTCAGGTAGATTATTTGTAGTCTCAGTCATCAGTTTAGAAACAGGCACCTCAACACCTGTGGTGTGTGGCAGCAGCAGCACAAGATATCTCAGGAGAATGACCAAGCAGACACAGAGCAAGTGTGGTACAAAGCATTCTCAAATTTATTCAGGGAGAAGGGTTATAGTCATTTATTATAAGGGTTATAGATATTTATATCCATAGGTCAAACAACAATCTCCAGAATGTCTTGAGCATCCAATCATCAAACCTTAACATATATGGCATTTCAAGAAATATAATAACAAGTAAGAAATGTATGTGCGTGCGTATCTTCAACTTCTGGTTGCGAGAGTTTCAGTGTGTCCAAGGACTATTATGAGGGTGAGTAATTAATGACAGAATTTTCCTTTAACTTAACCCATGTAGTTATTTTACACTAATCAGTACTTTTGTGGGTAAGTACATTGAATGTGCACGTACTGTAAAATAAGTGCAACCAACTGTTACTAACCATAATGGCATATGACATTATTTATAAGCAGTCTTATTTATAAGTCTTCCCATGTGTCTTCTCTGAAGCTGTCTATAAAGTCACCAAACGGGCGCTGAACTGTAAAGTAAGGGTTAACGTAATGTCAGGGGTCAAGGGTTTGTGCCAGCAGGCACATTGAAAGGCTTCCTGTTGTTGTCGTAGTAACAGATGCAAAACCTCAAATTGCAGGAAAACATGACTGACATTTTTTTTCAGTGTACTCATAAAAATACAGGAATATCAAACATGCAGTTCTTAATAAAAAACTGAAGTGGCTCCTGTACATCATGTACAAAGAAATCTGGAAAAGAATGTTCATATTGTGATCAGTGACATTGAAATCTATTGTGCAAAAAGATATTGTGCAAATATGAATCATATTTTATTGGGACTTCATATATTTTCATGAACATATACCCTTGGTTTCTGTAGCTCCACTGGTAACGCACAGCATGTTGTCCCAAACCCGTAAGACCTTTGTTCATCATCGGAACACAAATTAAGATATTTTTGATGAAATCCGAGAGTATCTGAACCACTGATAGGCAGCAACGTCATTGCACCTTTTAAGGTCCAGAAAGGTAGTAAAGACATCATTAAAACAGTCAACATGACTACAGTGATTCAACTTTAATGTTATTAAGAGACATACAGTGCTTCAACCTTAATGTTATGACGTGACGAGAATACTTTTTGTGCACAAAAACAAAACAAAAATAACGACTTTATTCAACAATTTCTTCTTTACCCTGTCAGACTCGTACGCAGTGAAGTTCAGCGCTTCCCACCTTCTAAATAAGAGCCAATCGCTGATTGGTAAAGTCATCGCATCACTGCAGCTGCCGTTAGAAGCTCTGGTTCCTAAAGAAACAGTCTGACAGGGTAGAGAAGAAACTGTTAAATATAGTCGTTATTTTGTTTTGTTTTTGCACACAAAAAGTATTCTCGTCACGTCATAACATTAAGGTTGAACCACTGTAGTCACGTTGACTATTTTAACGATGTCTTTATTACCTTTCTGGGCCTTGAATGACGGTAATTACGTTGCTTTCAAAGGGGGATTAAAAAAACCTTGGATTTCATCAAAAATAAAAAAAATTGTGTTCCAAAGATGAACAAAGGTCTTACGGATGTGGAATGACAGGAGGGTGAATGATTTAATGACAGAAATTTTATTTTGGGGTGAAATAACCCATTAAAATGGGACATTCTGAATGTTCACTTTCAGAAAATAATGTTTTTATAACTTATTAAGAATGTTTGGTGAAAATTTTTAGAACATAATTGTTTGCTGGAATGTAATTGGCTGATAATATATATATAGTCAATAAATGCTAATATTAAAATTCTAAATAAATTAAAACTAAAACACTAAAAGCTTAAATCAATCATGCTACAAGTGAATTTAGGCATCACAGCATTATAATGTACAGTATGGAAAATAAATATTTTATATATGAAGAGTTCAGATGCAAAAGCCGCTAAACGCCACCTCTGTCAAAAATGAGATAATGACATTGAACGAATGCTTACGGCACGTAGTACACGTTCAACAAATCACGTGCTTCAAATCCTCTAAATCGCAGCGTCAGCCCATTCAGAAATATCGGTTTGTTGGCAAAAGCCTCTAAACGCCACTTCCCTTTGGCAGCAAAAGCCGCTATGTTCCGAGAACCAATCAGAAGGCGCGAATCGAATCATATGATTTCGAGCGGTTTCAATATAGCGGCGCGCTGAGGAGATTTTTTTAGATTCAGATTCAGATTGAGATTTTTAAAATAAAAGATGGAGTACGATGAAATGGATCAGCCTGTCCTACAAACATTGAATGGCAGAAGAAAACGTTATTTACCTCAAAACTCTGCCTGTCATAAGGCAAAATATAGCCTACAGTGGAAATGGCTTGGTCGCAATTGTATCATGCACTCATAACAGTTCTTCACGCAGTGCCGTTACTTTGAAGGAATAGGATTTATTATACATCAAACAACAGCTCTATTTCGCCAAAGACAAAGTCAAACAAGATGCTATTCTTCTGTCTCATATGGAAGCTGTTCCATGTAAACGGAGGAGGCAAAAAGTGGACGCTGAATAGAAGAGACGTGTTAGATCCCTGTGTAAAGAGGTTTGTCTACTGTTTAGTTTTTTAATGATTGTGCTATCATCTTTTTCAGGGTTTCTAGTTGCATCTTTAGTGATTTTTCAACTATTTACTATGTCTTGCCCCAAACAGGTGGATTTATAGGTTTTTGCAAAATAAGCACAAGTGGATTTAGCTGGTTTTGACGCAAAAGAAAATCTAACTCGTTAAAAACCAATAAATTGTCTAGAGTGACATTTTTGAAAAAAAGTTATTTTATTCACTAGCTAATAACCTTATCATTACCTTTAAAATTAAACTCCTGAACTTGATTGTAAAAGCCTGGTAAAAAATGCTCATTTAAAAGAAAAGATGTCTGATGGATTTAGAGGGTTTTGCATCTGAACTCTTCATATTCATTTTGAGATTTACTAAGGATATATTTTACGGTAATATTTTTAAAGATTAAATGAGCATTATATGGCAGTAAAGGTAATCTAAATGTAAAAACTTGGGGAAATTATCATGAAAAAAAAAAAACAACGTAATATCAAATTTAAATATTGGCCAATAATTGATATGGTACTGATATTTTATGCATCCCTAATGCATTTTCAGTATTTTAAGTTCTATTCTATTTCCTGTTATTGACAAATTTAATAAGAAAGAGATCATAGAATTTCACTTAGCCAAAAACACTGCATGTGACCCTCATTTGTCATCTGTTGATTTGTGCACAGTTTTCAATAAAATGCTGTGACATTTGGGATTAGATAAAGAGGGGTGACCATGGGTGGTCACCCGCAGATGCACAGACCATGGCAAACACCCTTTATTTCTCTCTCTTTGTACAACACTACCTGAACCTGCTGTGGCTCACATCTCCCCCTCCATCACTGTCGTGATGTTCGTCCACCCCCTAAGCCTCATCCATCAGGACCCTTGCATATCCTCCTCCCCTCTCAGTTGTGTACGGCCTCTATGGGGCTAAATGCTCTCTTGGCATCATGCTCACGTGTTTTTATCATCCCCGCAATCTATCATCAGCAGCTCAGTACAGTTCAGATGTCCTCTGTACTTGTTGGGATAAGGCTTGGCTTGGACAAAAGTATGAGTAGTGCTTAGGAGAGACACATGAACTCATGAGTCACCATCAGCTGGATTCATGGATCCACTTCGGGTTGGTGAAACAAGATAAAGTGTGTCCATACAGGATAGCCTTGAGTGACAAAACAGCATTTTTCAATAGGAAATCTCCCATCAAATAAACAACTTATAGAGCCATTGAATGATAAAGCGGAGTGTAATATGCCCACTCTGTGGCACACACAAAAGGCAGAAGTCTATAGCAGAGTTCACTACTAAATTGAGTGTGTTTGCAAAGAAAAAAATATATAACTGTGCTGCTGCAGATTGCCACGGGTGATCCACGCAAAGGCTAAACAGCTGTTTGAAAGGCCACGGCCCCTATAATCTTACCCAAGGCATTTCGTAACAATATTGCAAATATCACCACTGCCATATGGGGCATCATTCTTCCGCAATTGTGGGCTTATACAATCCTTATTACCTCTGACATTAACATTAATCCAAAAGCATTTCTCGATTTTTCCACAACATGGCTCTTCTAGTTTATAATAACCCCATTTATAAAAGTATGTAATTTCTATCATTTGTTTTAATGGCATTTTGACTTATGTAGGTCAGCAGCTTGGTGCGAGTCAGTCAAACTTGAACCGCAGAGTTTACGTAATCAGAAATTAGTCTTGCACATTAAAAGGGCAAATGAAGTGAAAGGAATTCATTTACCAAAGGGTGGTATTTGGAATTGGAGATGAAAGCGTCAAGGGCTTCTACAGGGCACGGTGCACACAGCCTCTTTGACATGGGATCTTGTTCCGACATTTTTCTGCATTAGAACACTGAGGGGATCCGAGTGAAAATACTTTCAGTTTGGCTGTTTGAATGCTCGAGCGGTTAATTGAACTGACCCTGCGCCTTTATTTTTGTAATGTTTTAGAAAGTACAGAGATCATAATTAGGCCTTCACTTCAGCATACTGAACAAAAATGTTATGAGGCTGAGTTCCATATTGTCTCCTCCAAATGCAGATGAGAATTTTCATGAATATATGAGTGTAAGTAGGGGTGCAACCATCTGTTCTGAGGTCATATGGTTTGGTCACTTACTTTTTATGGGGCAATATATAAACCTTACAGTGAATATAATGCAAGGTTGAAATCTTAATTTAACAATTATATTGAGGATATTGCAGTGCTGTGAAAACTGTTATGGTTATTTGTCATTTATAAGTTCAACTAAACGTCAATTAAAGGAAGTAAATGCAATATTTAATTAAATTATAGTCAAAAATACTAGAAAAGGCAGTGTCCCATTCCTTACAACTATGTTCCTTCCTGGAGGGAAATGGTATATGTGAGTATTTCCAGTCAGGATTTAGACCATTTAGTACTGAGACTGCTCTAATTAGAGTTACAAATGACTTGCTCTTATCATCCGATTGTGGTTGCATCTCTCTATTAGTGTTACTATTGACAACAACATTCTTTTGAATAGACTTGAAAATGATGTTGTTAGTGGAATTGCATAAGCATGGTTCAAATCACACTTATCTGACCATTATCAATTTGTAGCAGTAAATGAAGAGGTATCATATTGATCACAATTTCAGTATGGAGTACCACAAGGATCAGTACTAGGACTGTTGCTCTTCACCCTGAGATTTCATTAGGAAACATGGCATCAGTTTTCACTGTTACGCTGATGATACTCAGCTCTATTTCTTTGCAGCCTGATGTACATACCAGTTCTAATGGAATGCATATAAAAACTTGGATGACTACTAATTTTCTACTACTAAATTCTTAGGTTTTAATTATTGGACCAAAAAAACCTTTGCACGTAATACCTGTCTAACACTTGATGGCTGCTCTTTCAAACCTTAGTCATCAGTGTTATTTGATAGCAAACTTTTATTTGAAATCCACATTTCTAGCATATGTAAAACTGCATTTTTCCATCTTAAAAAAATATGTATATCTAATTACAACAAATGCTCTTAATGTCAAATGCAGAAAAGTTAATTCATGCATTCATGACCTCAAGCCTAGATTATTGTAATTCTTTACTGGGCGGTTGCCCTGCAGGCCCAATAAACAAACTCCAGCTGGCCCAAAATGCAGCAGCTAGAGTTCTTACTAGAACCAGGAACTGTGGCCATATTAGCCAGGTTCTGTCAACACTGCATTGGCTCCCTATTAAACAATGCATACACTTTTAAAAATCATGCTGATTACTTATAAAGCCCTGAATGGTTTAGCTTCTCAATACTTGAGCAAGCTCTTATCGCATTATAGTCCTTCACGTTCATTGTGATCTCAAAATTCTGGCCAGTTGATAATACCTAGAACATCAAAATCGACTGTGGGTGGTCCTTTTCCTATTTAGTGCCCAAACTCTGGAACAGTCTTCTTATTAGCCTTGTTCGGGAGGCAGACACACTCTGTCAGTTTAAATCTAAATTAAAGACCAATCTCTTTAACCTAGCTTACACAAAACACACCATCACATTTTAATAATTCAAATCCCTTAGAGGATTGTTAGGCTACATACTGGAACCAGCAACATTTTCCATAACATCCAATGTACTTTTTACATTGTAAGAGGAATGGTATCTACGGTAATATTAGTCTGTCTGTCTCATTCTTTATCTTGCCTCCCGAGGTTACCATAGTCAGCCGGATCCAGACCAGATGATGGACCTGCACCTACAGATGACCACAACTACCCTGAATGTCAGCAGAGACCATGACAACTAGACGAGCTGTAGAAACAGATCCCTTGCGAAGACCGTGTCTACTAGCCAGCCATCAGCACAGATCACACGAAGACCATGATAACCAGACAAGTCCTCTGCATACACCCTGTGGCCAGCTTCAACTCTCTCCCAACAAAAACTGCATAATGTATCCTGGTCTTCAAGCAGAAGGAACTGGATGAAATATTCTGAATGATCTGGAATTAAATGCCTGGAATTAAACCACACCATGTTCGTTTGAAGGTAACGCAGCTCTGTTTATCATATTAGATACATTTGAGTGTGTTGAAAATGATGTTATAACGCTCTGTGCGTTCGCTCGGCGGCTGCTGTGAGACACTTGTTGCACAATGCAGTAAGATAGATCGATTTTAGAATATCATATTAAATGCTGTATGGCTTGTGTTGGTAAATGGCATGCAATTAATTTTAAAACGTATTGTATGATGGAGAAAATGCTGTAGGCTGTTACTAAAAATAAAGCTGCATCTGATTATGCTATGTTAGCTACTTGACAAAATAGTGTTTTTCTCTGAGGCATGGTAAAGCATGGTACTCGCAAAAAAATAAAGAAAACTAGATTTAAACAGTAAGACTATGTTGAGCTATATAACAATAATTAGTTTTCTGTCTATAAATATATCAAAACAGTTGTTCCCTTGCCCATTAAAACATGTAATATATTAAAGCGTCTTTGGTGTTTCCATGGTTTCTACAAAATAAAACTGGAAACCGAGGATAACGCGGGTATGACGCAATTGACAGGCGACTCCACACACGTCCCGGAGCCTTGGTTAAAATTGCAATTTTCTCACGATTTACAAATAGTTGCAAACTTTTGGGATGTTGTAAGTACTCAAGTGAACAAAATATATAACACTGGCCTAGTGGTTTTTGGATATTTTACTGCAAAATTCTTACATATTGTGCCTTCAACTAAAGAGATGTTAAAGAAATTCAGCCAAAAATTTCATCATTTGCTCACCCTCTTGTTGTACAAAACCTGTGTGACTTTCTTTTTCTGTGAAAACCAAAAGAAGATATTTAAAAAAATGTCTCATCATTTTTGGTCCATACAGATCCGTACATGTTGTTTTGGACTCCACTGACTTTCATTGTATGTACAAAGAAACAATTGAAACATTCTTCCAAATACTTTCTTTAGATGAATGTGAAAAATAAATGTCAAGATAGCTAATACATATCGCAGAAAATACCTGAATAGATGTCATATTTGATTTTATGCAAATAAAAATGAGCCTTTGAGGCATATATTTGCAGCCCATTCAATTGTTTGTCAGCAGACTGCACATCAATCCTTCACAGCCTGGTTTTCAATTAAATATGTTTTTTATACCCTGACTGTGTCTGTAGATTGAAGTCTAGAGAGAGATGGCCATGAAAAATGTAACAGGTGTGCTATAAGGATGATGAAGGAGGCTGTTTTAAGTAGCCCTCTTCACCTTGCAGCTGAGCGGCTCTGAGAAAGGTTTTTGCAGACTGAGAAACTCTTTATTTATTTCTAATCATGTGTATATTTTTACCAACAAGTTTACTTAATGTTCATCCAGTTGTCCTTCTTTCAAAGAAAATGTGTGAGAAGGCTCTTCATTTACTGTGTGTATGTAAATAAAACTAGCATGACACACTGGTCACTATGAATTCAAATGCAATAAGCTTTAAGAAAACTCAAGAGAGAGAAGACTTACAGTTACATAGAAAGACAAATTCTTCATATGGGTTGTTTCATTAATTAACTTGCAGGAATTATTAACCCTGTGTAACATCTGGTCAGACTCCTGTCCTCCAGAGGGAGCCTTCACCTGAATATTGAACTTCCTGTTCCAGCCATATAAGTTCCGGTCTTGTCATTTCCTGTCACCCTGTATTTAAGCCATGTGTTCCCACTGCCATATTGCTAAGTATTGCCAGTTGCCTGACTTACTAAGCGTTCTAACATGCCATTGTTGTTGATTACTGTTATGACCATTGTTTTCGCTCTTTAAACTCAACGTTTCTGGATTACTGTTATGGATTCTCTGCCATTTGATTGTTTTGCCTGTGTTTCAACCAAAGTCTGTGACTTGTGACATGCGAGTTGTTAATATTGTTTGGATTTTATGCTCAGATTCCTTAATAAAGACCTGCTTATGGAATTCACTCGATATACCTCTTCCTTACACCCTGTAAAGCATAACATGAATAATAGTCAGAAAAATCTATTTTCTATTTAACAAACAGTTTACAGAACCTTTACACAAAATATGTAATTTTTATAATATTTTATTATTATTATTAGTGTTTTTTGTGTCATAGGCTATTTGTCCCATTTGGCTTTAATATCAATTTATTGATAACAACAAAAATGAATTTTCCATTCCATTTATAGTACACTGCATGAACATTATTGTTCATAAATTAGTATTTTAATTTTGTTTTGTTGTAGTCAAGAGTTTAAAATGCCAACAAAATTACGGAACTTGGTTATAAATAAATATTATAAATGTACAAATATGTATAATATAGGTAACACTTTAACAGTGCCGTAGTTACACGTTACTACTTGTACTTACTATAGTAATAACAGTAAATTACGCATAATTACAAGTAACTAACCCTAAACCAAACCCTAACCTAACAGTAACTCTTTAGTAAGTACATGTAGTACTCAGTACTTATTTGAGTAATTACAATGTAACTACGGCATTGTAAAATAAAGTCTAACCGTATAATAATTTATATACGTAAACATTTTATATATATAAAATCCACAAAATATTAATTGAGCAATATCAATAACAATATAAAGGTCATTCTGGTCGTTTCGTTACTATAAAATACGTGTGTGTGGCAAAATGGAGGTAGATATTGTAGAAACGATATTAAGGGTGCGTTCACACTTGTAGTTCGGTTCGTTTGGTTCATTTGATCCGGACCAAAGAAGAAAAACAAACATTTAGTCCTGGTCCGATTAGCGTTCAGATTGGCAATTTTATCACCGAACCAAAAGATACCGAACCTTAAGGCATAGGGATACATTCACAACCTGATTGGTCGGATTTTATGACGTATTGCCTATTTTGAGACGGAACGTACCGAACATCCAAAACAATGCTGTGTACTGAGGTAAATGCGCTCGTTGTGTGTGTGTAGCCTGCATGTGATGGTATTTTGGCCAGCTGGGAACTCGTGAAGAGCTTATAAAATGTGTAAAGTAGTCAAAACAGCGGCGGGAATCCATCCGTCACACACACAAACAATCTGCTGCGTGGAGACGCGCGTCTGATGCCTGTGATGGGCAAACTCGCGACTATGACAAGAAAAACCGACATGCGTGAGGATTCTCTCCTTTTTAGGGTCTCGTCTTCCTGTTTTTGGTTTGTTTACATGTCTTTGGTCCGTGTTGCGTTCATATATCATTCGAACCGCACCAGAGTTCGTTTGGAAGCGGACCGAGACCCATCTTTTCAGCGGTGTCGGTCCGCTTGTTTGGTGCGCACCAGGGTTCGGATGGCAGCGTTCACACGTTCAAATGAACCGCGCTAACAGAGCAATCGCACCAGGGCTCGTTTGAATCGAACCAAACATGACAAGTGTGAACGCACCCTAAAAGACCTTCTACATGGGCAAGTGTTATCCACCAGGGGGCAGAAGACAAAAGGTGTTTTGCGGAAGTATTGATTATTTAAATGATTTAGAGGCCTTAGAAAGCCATGTTATTAAATATAATACATATGCCTTTATACGGTTAAATTCATGTACAATAATCACACACCAAAATGCAGGCCCTGCTTGTTTTTTTGTTTTTTTTATACTTCTACATCTTCCCTGATGGATTTCCCTATTGGGCAACGGTCCATCTGCATTGCCTATTCTGCATATGCCCCATATTTGTGCCCCTGAGGGCAAGCATGAGTGATGCTTTAATATTTCCCTTCACCTTCTCCTCAGAATGTTTCCACCTCATTGGTGCTTATCGGCTCTGACTTAGTGACAGTGAATTTAAAAGAGAACATTTACGGGAACTGCACATTAAAAACCCTGCTCGCTATTCACTCTTTCAAACTAATTTTCTTATTTCTTTCATTTCCGAAACCTCACAACCTGGATGACGCACCTCTCAAGATCACAGAAGTCCCTTTGGCTATTGCATTAGATCCAGGGTTTCCTACCAGGGGTCCCTGAAGGTACTCCAGAGGGGCCATGAATAAGATATCATATATAAAACATGTTGAATTTTCATAGCATTTGAACTAATGATCCACTAAGCATTATAAAATGTAGTAATAGTAGTTGATATTCAGAATGAAAGCTATTATAAAGTGTTAGCACATTCAGTTGGGTGAGGGGGTCTTTGGGTTTGTAAAAGTTGAAATCCTCTCCATTAGACAGATGAATAACACACAGATTGAGGGTCTATCTAAAAAAAAGAAGATAAAATATCATAACAATATTCAATAATAGAGTGGTAATCCTGTATTCTGGTCTTTTTAATAGGAAGAGCTTAGAATGGCATACAAAGCCCCACCATCTGCTCTGCAATGGCGGGTGACTCCGCTAGACTATAATCCACAGATCAGCTGCACACAGAAATTAGGGACATAAAGCACAGTAAAACGGACTTCTCTCTCGCTGCGTTTGATGGAAATGAAGCTGAGAGCTTATCAGCTGTAGTGGCGTCTTAGGTGGAGATTGCAGTGAAACAAAGCCAGGCGAACTTCTCAGAGGTGTTCAGCGGTTCAGCCTGTGAGAGGGGAATCTTTTTAATTGGAGATCGGGAGATGGTGACCCCCCACCGTGAAATCCATCGAGCCTTGACAAGATGATGAATATAGTTCTGTGTATTCACACTGGTGGGCTTTGAAATTCGAATGAAGTCTGGGAAGGTTCTGACGATGCCACAGTTTGAGTATTCGAGAAGGCTTGACGGATCTCCTTTGTGTGCTTAAAATCAGCGGTGGAATTATCAGTTCTCCCGAGTCCTATAATGGCAGTGATTTTCCAATCTCTGCACAATAATTTGGATTGTATGAGTGTTGTAATGTCATAATGATCACCATGGGAAACAGAGCTGAGGGAAAAATCAACATAATCACTTTCAGTGCTTTTGTACCTCATGCAAAATGCTCAAAAACCAGGTGTTGTTTTGAAGAGCGAGCTCTGTTGAATCCCATCATCGTCCAGACGGTTTCTTTCAAATCCCAACAGCATTCGTAAAAGCACTGTGAGACAGAGAGCCGGTTTAAGTGATCCAAGTGCGACGTTGATAGAGCGTGGTGTCGCTGCGGAGTGGTAATGCGGCCAATGCTTAGCTGCTGAGCGATGGCTGCTCCTGTTGTCAGCGAACCCTGTGCTGGCCTGATAGATGCGTTCTCGCAGGGCAAGAAGAAAGTCTTATCTTCCCAGATAAAGCCTGCTTTCTCCGGGGGTTCTTAGTTTAAAGGTCGCATTACGTCGGCGCCAGCAAGACCAGGGTCTTTGGAGTGTACGCAGCATATCCGCAGTATCTGTATATGAGTAACAAGCGTGGCGGGAGATGGCAAAGGCACCCTTTGTGGCCGGCCCTGAATAGCATTTCAATATCAACCTGTGCCTGCAGGCTGTGCTCAACCCCTTTGGTGTCAACAGAACATCATATTAGCTTATCAAGCCCGGTTGGGGGTCAGAGATGGAGAGACAGGTTGACACTGTTTGCTACCAAAACTGTTCCTCGCAGTCAGGGAGGATGACAAACGTGTCAGGGAAGAGGAAGGCGGAAGGAGGGAGGTATCAGAACGCCACATCTCTCTCTCGGTCACGGATGCGCAGGCCACAGTAAGCCAATGTTATCGGGAAAGGTATTCCAAGTCGGTTCTCCATAGGATGACTTTTCTGCTTATTATTCATAGAGGCTGAAGGTGGAAAGATAAAGTGTGCATTGCTGCCACTGTGTCCTGTTAGCATGGGTAGCCGCTATGAGAAAAGGCCAACTGTGGAGATGAATATGAAAGAGCATGAGAATAAAGGTGGACACGCAATCTCACGCTGGGTACGGCCATTGCTGCCAAATGCCAACTTGTTATGATACAAAATATGGTGGGCCATGGCCAACAAAACCTGAAGGAAAAGGTTTTTTTTGAAGCGAGCGGTGCTAACACCCGCTGGCGTGCACGCGAATGATTGATCTTATCGTCTGCTTCTTGAACAGATTGGAGTGTCGCGTAAGAGGTGTGATGCTTTTGTAAACTGATGTGACGCATAAAAAAATAAATAAATAAATAATGGGTTCTGTGGAAAGAATGTTAAAGCAGTGGTTGCGTCTTTTCCCATGTGCATTACATTCCATCTGGTCCATACAGCCGACAGATGAAAGTGCTCTCGCAGCTCAGCTTGGGCCTCACCAAGCAGATGTTTCACCCTCTGTCTAGCTATAAACACAGTTAGCCAATGCACACAGAAACATTTTCTCTCTGGCCCACATAAACTTCTAGACTACTGAAGGCCAAGCGTAGCCTAAAGACTCTGAGGCTGCAGGAATGTGTCAGAGCGAGTGATGAGTAATGCTGGGACACCTCAGGGAACACTACTGCTTCCCTTTCCCTTTTACAAGGTTATTACAGTTTGCATTTTCAATTTTGTGTTTGTTTTTGAAAGCATTTTCAGTTCATTTTTTTTATTTTGTTTTTATATATTTTAGTTTTGGTTAATTATACTTATAGAGAGCAATGCAGTAATAAGTTGATAATCATTTCTATGTGATAACTGATTAACGGCTGACTTCGATACTATTTTGTTTAGAAAAATAAAACACTAAAATCAATAGTTTTTGTCCATGTCAAACCAATTTTGTATACATTATTATACAGCATTATTATACATTATATGGCATTATTATATACAGTATAAAATGTAGCTTTTCATTTTGAGCTTAAAGGGTTAGTTCACCCAAAAATGAAAATTAAGTCATTAATTACTCACCCTCATGTTGTTCCACACCCGTAAGACCTTTGTTCATATTTGGAACACAAATTAAGATATTTTTGATAAAATCCGATGGCTCAGTGAGGCCTCCATGGCCTGCAAGATAATTAACACTTTCAGATGCCCAGAAAGGTACTAAAAACATATTTAAAACAGTTCATGTGACTACAGTGGTTCAACCTTAATGTTATGAAGCGACGAGAATACTTTTTGTGTGCCAAAAAAACAAAAAACGACTTTATTCAACAATATTGTGATGTTTTGCACTTTCCCAGGAGAAACAGACAAGAGACTGAATCAAGTAAACACATTTATAACAGAGAATAAACAGTGTCGTCGCCACAATATCTAGCGATGGCCGATTTTAAAACACTGCTTTATGAATCTTCGAAGCTTTACGAATCTTTTGTTTCGAATCAGTGGTTCGTAGCGTGTATCAAACTGCCAAAGTCACGCCCCCCCCCAGTGGTGAAACATTGAAATTTCGAAACACTTATGATGTAACGAAGCCTTGTTTACTGAAATCACATGACTTTGGCAGTTTTATACACGCTCCGAACCACTGATTCGAAACAAAAGATTCGTAAAGCCTCGAAGCTTCATGATGCAGTGTTTTGAAATTGCCCATCACTAGATATTGTTGAATAAAGTCGTTATTTTGTTTTTTCGGCGCACAAAAAGGTATTCTCGTCTCTTCATAACATTAAGGTTGAACCACTGTTGTCACATGAACTGTTTTAAATATGTCTTTAGTACATTTCTGGGCATTTGAAAGAGTTAATTATCTTGCTGTCAATGGAGGCCATACTGAGCCATGGAATTTTATCACAAATATTTTAATTTGTGTTCCGAAGATGATCGAAGGTCTTACGGGTGTGGAACAACGTGAGGGTGAGTAATTAATGACAGAATTTTCATTTTTGGGTGAACTAACCCTTTAAGAAAAAGCCATAAAGGTTATTATACTCTCCTCAAGAAATAGTTTGCTTAAAGGGTTACATATTTGTCATAAATTATTGCCATCCTTTAAGTTGAGCGCAAAAGTTTTTATAAAACATTTAAAAATGGAAAAACATTATCCATTATCAATGATTAAATATCTAATATCATCCGATTAAAAGCTAATTAAAACTGTGTTAATAATAGCAATTATAAATTATCAGAATAAAATTGCCTGTCTGTATATGTATTGGAGAAGACATCCAACCTGCACATGGTGATATGGTGTGAGATGTACCAATACTGTTCATCTAGCACCTTTACCCAATTTTAAAGGGTTTGTTCACCCCAAAAAGAACATTCTGTCATTATTTACTCACCCTCATGTCATTCCAAACCTGTATGACTTTCTTCTGTGAAACACAAAGATGTTATTTTGAAGAATGTTGTGGTCCAATTGCTTTTCACTATATGGACAAGAAAAAAAAAGTTATATTTTCATCTTCTTTTGTGTTTCACAGAAGAAAGTCATATAGGTTTGAAACGATATGACAGTGAGTAAATAGGCTTGTAAGAATGTTTATTTTGGGGTAATCTATCATCTATCTATCTGTCTGTCTGACTATACTGAAGACTGAACTGTACAAAAACTGCACTGATATAAAAGCAAATTCTGAAACCATAAGAGGAGATTTGGAGCGATTTGGACCACAGCATCTCTTCTTGTGTGGTTGAACCCCCCTCTGTTTGAAGCTCTGTTGGAGAGCTCATTAAAAATATGATGGACACTGTCCTCTGCTGGTGAGACAGTGAAAGCCTGCTTTTATAGCAAACATACTACACTCTGATCTATATGTGTGCTACAAAACCAAATATCAGCTATAACCATAATGTGCATCGTCCCCAAAACCATTTGGCAAATTAGTGATAGTAATCATGCCTTGGCAACATGGTGAGTTTTAGAAAAGACTACAAGCTTGGGGTAAAATTCAGTCCTCAGATACCCATAGCTATGAGGCAAACTTTACAACTGTCAAGTTATGAGTCTGTAACTGACATGTGAAGAGTCTGATATATCCACCACCATCAAAGCTCAATGGATACAAACACATTCTAAGATAACAGCTTTATTAAATCCTGAACAGGAGGAGGAGAAAGGGCAAAGAAGGAATAGAGATTTACTGTAGATGTTCTTGAAATGAAACGACTGTTCCAGGTTCTTACCCTGTGGCTAAATCAGATGATTCAGTAAAGAAAACAATAGCTGCCCTCAAATGACTCTGTGAATCCTATACCTGCACTCTTACATTTCTCATCATCTCTTACTTTCATCTACTTACTCATTTTAAGCTAATTTGTTGCACAAAAATGACTACTAATATAGCCGTACATATGTTTTTATGCATACTGAAGCTGTAAAGGTATCAGTCAATTTTACCAAAAGCTGAAATTTATGAGAGATTACCTTCAATAGACTTGTGAATACTGTGTTTAAACATTAGGCAATACGTTGATCTGCAAGGTGGTCCAGGGTGTTTTTGAGGAATAAATGGGAACAAAATAGGCAGGCAGCCTCATTTCTTATTTATTTTCCATATGTCATCCATCTGCTCGACAGAGTCATCTAATACCGCAAAACAATTTTATGATATCTATACAATCAAGCATACATCACAATGACATATCAGCCAATTACATATTTTCTGCATTCACCACCACCACATTTCAGATAGGTGGCATTATCAAACCAAAACACTAGAGCTATTTTTAACAAAAATCATTTTGATTTCTCCAGCTAAACAGATTTTTTTCAGCATGGATGGATTTCAAACCGTCATGTCTTCTAGCAGCTGACTATGGGATTTTCAAATCTCTCTGCAAAAAAAATATGAAAAGATCCTCTTTTGTAGTGGTATGCGATCTTCACTTGATAAAGTTGTACATCTGAATTATTCAGGCTCTCTGGGATGTCTCTGCTCCTATCTAAGCAGAAACTCGAGTAAGTACAAGCTAATACAAAAAAAGATGGGGAAAAGCACTAATCTTGGCATAAGATTTCCTTTTTTACAACTCGGCACACAATAATACTGCCAAGTCTGCTTCTTTATAGCATCTGAAACACCAAGTGGATGAAAAATATACCTTTGTAGAGACTAATTTATCTTTTTATGTATGATTTTTTTGTTTTTGGCTTTTCCGTCACTTTTATTCATAGGGATAAAGTACAACGGGCTTGAAATGATGGAGAGAAGAGGAACATAAACAGAAAATGTCGCAAACTGGATTCAAACTAGCAGCGTTCACATTAGACCCACAGCTACAACACATCTCCGACAGCACCAGTTAATCTCTGTATATTATGTACTGAAGTACATCCGATAAGCTAGCTAGCATTAGCCTCCATATATTATGTGCATATGGGTGATGGGCTGCGGGAAGACAGATTTGACAGGGCTGAGGTTACCATAGTGAAACATTCACTAGAATCACTGTGATTACTGTGGCTCGGGAAGAAAAAAAGTGTTGAAGCCCACTTCAAAAATTCTCTTGGACTCAGTTGTGGAGCCCCAGCATTTGAGCACAGTCTCGATGCTGTCTGTCGCACTCCCTCCAGTCAAACCACCACCCACTCACCTACACTGGACTCTTTGAAACTTCAGCCAATCAGGATGCCCCAGGAGGCATGTGTCCTCAGTGGTGGCGGATGTGACAGGGGCATTCATGCGATATGGGAAGAGCTGTAAAGCAGAAAATAGACAGAGGGAGAGGGAAAGAGAGAGACAGAATATAAAAAGAGGGAGAGATAGCATAAAAAGAAACAGCAAAAAAAAAAAAGCAGTTAAAGAAGGGAGAGAGGAAGGAGAAAGGGGGAGGGATGGGAGATAGACAGAGAGAAAGAATGGGAACATTCTTCCTTCAACACCTCACTGTGTTTCTAAAAATAGAACAAACCTGCAAAGATTCTGGGACCTTCTTGACATTGATAAATTTTCCCTGCTCTTCAAAAGGGCACAATTTGCCCATGCAGTGGGCCATGAAGCAGTCTGCTCCTCACAAAGCCTATAGTAACAGCCCATTAAAATGTACGAAATCTCTTTCTTTCATAAAACAAATCAAATCTGCTACGATTAACAGTAAGATCGATGAGACATACAGAATGCTTATAATGAGCAGGTTGTAAAATATAGCTTGCAATTAGGTTTGAACCCAGCCAAAACATTTCATTGGTGTTTTCAAACATTTCATTTAATATAAAAGGTTAAATTATAAGTTAGCACATATTTTATATTATAATAGACTTAAAACATTCATATGCTCATATGAGGAGGTTACCATAGCAACAGTACACTGTTCCGACGGCATATCGGCAAATCAATAGTTACTGGTTTAGTTTCTCACTTCATAATAGATTTACACATCTCATCAGAAGTAAGATAGTTGACGTTTAGCATAGGACCTAAAGAGCCATTTGGGTTGTTCCAGACAAACCTTAACAGAATGTGACTCGAAAAATTAACAGTGTAGCATTTTCTATTTTTTGTTTTTTTTTGTTTTTTTGTTATTAAAATGTTTTACATGAATATTACAAATCTGGCCAATATCAATAAGCTGATCATTATTTTCATGTTATGGCTGATAACCAATAAATGGACAATATTAAAATGATGTGTCACTTTTGTGTCAAAATAAAGTAAAAAATACAACACTTTACAATTTGTAAACTCAAATGTGAAAATATCAAAAAATTTGAATATGGGCACCACAACATTATAATGTACAGTATAGTGTTGTTGTCATGATACTGGAATTTCTAACTTCGATACGATACCTTGAAAAGTATCAATATTTTGATACCATTTTCAATACCATGGGAAAAATACTGTCATATATATTTTTAATATTTATTTGTTGTCCATCTAAGTCTAGGCAATCAAAAATTTCTTCTGAAGAGATCACTTTATATAATTATGTTAAGCTTTTTTCATAAATGCTGATAAATTACCATTACAATCTCACAAATATTTGCTAACCAGAGGTGTGCAGTGGTGTTTTAAAATGAGGCAACGTCCTCATTTATGTCCCTGTTACACAATTTTCCTGGTTAAGTTAACATTACATAAAGAGAGAGACCAAATACAATTCTATTTTTTATTTCAACACTATGTAAAGTTCTATTTATTCAAACCAAGTATAAATAAGTATAAACTAAAGGCAGTAACAATTTAAACAATATATATTATTTATAAACTAATATTCAGCTTTTATTTTTAATAATCAATTTATTTTCAGCAGTCATCAAGCTTGTACACAGTGGTCACTCACTCACAGACACAAAGATGTACCTTTGATTTCACCACGCTGATTGCTCACTAAAACCCCCCGCAGTCGTCATGTTTTCAGGCCATTTCGAGTTTGATTTTGACATGAAATAAAGCGGTGATATCTAAGTGACAGTTGTTTATTTACTTTTTTTTTTTTCTTCACATTAACGCCATCACTATCTTCATTCAGGCCGATTCGACGAGAACGCGCACGAAAACAAGAGGCGGGATTTATCGCACGAACCAATCACGTCCAATCGTAACCGATCATATCCAATCATAGCGCGATGGAGGTACTGCTTTCTCTCACGTGACTTTCCCCCATTCATTCTCAATAACACCAGAGACTGCACACTTTGGAGGCTCCGCTTCTTTGTTTCTTTGATCTGAAGGGAGGCACAAGAGACGCGGACTTCACCTGCGGGTGTAGCTGTTTGACAGTGTTTCTTTAGAAAAACGAGTGGCTTTTACACTTTTTAATGTCAAATTTTGTAACATTTGCGTTGTTTTATTTTTGTAATATCGATTATTTTCTCATCCAGTTTTTTTGAGGAGGCACCTCCCATGCCTCATTGGAGCAAACGCCCCTGTTGCATGTATTTGTTTTTACAATGGGGTAATATTGTTGCAATAGCTTACACACAGCACAAGGAAGCTTGATTTCAAATAGTAAATTGAATTTAAATAATACAAGTAAAAAGTAGTAAAATAATAAGACATAAATTACTAACAGCACAAATAAATACAATAGAATAAAGATATAAATGGAATAGACTGCTTAATTTTTTTCAGGTAGGTCCAAACCCTGAACACACCAAGCCGACGCCGACGAACTAGTGGTAGACTGAAAGCAGACTGCGTCGGCAGCGTCAGACTGCGTCGGCACAGTCTGGGTCCAAAGTTGCCCTGACACACCAAACCGACGCTCCACACCCAACGGCCAAGTAGCACGTCCATTCTGCGCCTGCGTAAGAAGAAATGCCTTTCCGTACCAGCAGGTGGCAGTAGCTGAACATAATTAGAATGATCGGATGGCCCGACTGACCGACGAGCTCCAACGCCGATCGACATGTCGAATCGGTCGAAAAAAGACGACAAGGACCAACTTCAGCCGACGGTGCGGAACACACTGAGAAAACGTAGTCGGCCAATGAACAAAAACTGCCCAATGGCCAATCATCGGTTTGGTGTGTTCCGGGCTTACAAGTAGTAGCCTAGCCTATTGAGGTAAGAAACTGAATAAAGAAACAAAGTAATCAAATTTAAAATAACATTGTATTTAATTTTTACAATGAAGACTATCCAGATTAATCAATTCAAGTTACACAAGTTAATCAGTCAAGAGCAGTAAGTGATTTTCTCATGAATCATGATTCGACACGCTGATTCATTATGCTCCGATGCTTCATGAAGCAGTGTTTTGAAATCGGCCATCACTATATAAGTCATTATTTTGTTTTTTTTGGTGCACCAAAAATATTCTCGTTGCTTTATAATATTAATATTGAACCACTGTACTCACATGAAATGATTTAAATATGTTTTTAGTACATTAATGGATCTTGAGAGAGGAAATGTCATTGCTGGCTATGCAGGCCTCATGGAGCCATCGGATTTCAACAAAAATATCTAAATTTGCGTTCTAAAGATTAACGAAGGTTATGGATTACGGGTGTGGAACGGCATGAGGGTGAGTAATAAATTACATTATTTTCATTTTTGGGTGAACTAACGCTTTAAAGGTGGTACAGAGGATGTTTTGTTTTATACATTTTTGCAATATTACTTGAAACTGTCTTTACTAACTGATAAAAGACTATTTATTGGGTGCACTGAAAGGAATATTATTAATATACATCATCTGTGCACGAGGTAGGGCCTTAAAAACATCAGCCAATCGTTTACGTGATCATCGCGTAAACGATTGGCCCTCTGGCTTGTCAATCACTGCCATGACGTTCCTCGTGAGAGACGCGCGGCTGCGCGCTCCAGTAACTTTCCACACTCCACAGGCGCCGCATGCAATGTTTTTGTCAGGAGACAGGAGTAACAACTGCAGATTATGAGTTACCTGCGGTGAGTCCGACATAATGAATCCACTAAGTGTGTGCGCGGCTTTAAGTCGCGCACACACTTAACGATTGTAAGGCCGATTATGAATGTAAATTGATACTTATGACTGATCGCGCTCCAACACGTCCAGTCAGAGCCAGTTGCGTTCAGTCTGCGATTACAGTCGGTGTTCAAATTCCATGTGAAAGTATATAAATCTGCTTCAGGAGCAGGAAACAATCGCTGTATGTTGAGCATAGTCTTAGAATGTTTTAGCTAGTCGTTAAATGTGTGCCCGGCTTAATAACACAGCGAATGCCGGTGGTAAACACTCGTGTTCCAATACTCGTGCACGAGTTTTGGGAGGCGTTCACTCAAAATGGAGGGGGGTTGTTCTTACGCATGCGCTCATTTCAAAAACTCAGTCGACGAAAAGATCCTATGTACCACCTTTAAGACCTGATGCACACACGGATCCAAAATACTGTTACTGTTGCACATTCTTCCTGAACTATTTACGACTGTGTTTTTCGTTCACCAAGATGAGTATTGTGACTTACATTTTTGAGTGGGTTTGCCCAGCAATAAGCCGCGAAAAATAGCTCATTTTGGCACTTTTATTATGTCAGAGGCGGTTTTATTATGTGCGCGCGCTTCGGATGTGAGCGCGAAATCTGCGGGAAAGAGTAGAATTATGCACAATACCGCGCCGAAATTCAGACCCGGTCACACCAACACTATTAAACCGGAGTGAATGAGACGACTGAATGAGAGGAGGCGGGTGCTTGTCAACTCGCTATCGGAGAGGAGAGCAAGAAAGGGCAGCTGGTATGGTGTATCGATACTGCAGAAAGGATTGGTATCGTTTCAGATATTTCAGTATCGATATCGAAATATCGATATTTTTGCCAACACAAGTAGGCTACAGTATGAAAATGGATATTCATTTTGAAATTTGCTTAAGTGAAACTGTTAATAAATTATTAGCGTTTTAAAAAATCATTGTGAGCATAAGGTAATAGCACAAATGTAATGTAAAAATAGGAGAAATGAGAATGCACAATTATATCCAACATTGATAAATGATCAAATCTATAATATCAGTGATAATCACTGTAGTGCCAATATACAGTGCATCCCAAGTTTTACAAATAAATAAATGCAATCTCAGCAACAATTTTGCTATAATGACGGACTTCGAATAATATGTTTCTACAAAGGCATCGGTAACTGAACGTTTGTTTTTGCACAATGCTACATCTACGCCACTAGATGTCAGTTTAAGCCCAAGATGACTGTATCAGAGAAAAATAAACCGAAGCATTACTGAGTAGCCTACACTTTTTAACCAGTTGACCGCCAGAAAGTCATTTTATTATACATTTTTGCAACACAAAACAGGAAGATGATGGAAAACGCCTCAAGGAGCAGCTCACATGCACTGTATAGAGAGAGAGACTGAGGAGAGAAAGAGAGAGAGAGATAAGAGAGAATAAGGGAGAGGCCAAGAGAGACAGCAGGAACGAACAGGAAGAGAACATGGAAATCCATCAGCCCATCATTATTTATTCAGCAGAGCCCTGACAGAGAGTCAGAGCTAATAATCCAGCTGAAGTGAATTGAACACCGTGTGTCCTAAAGAGCAGCGAGCAGCACTGCACCGCTTCACTCAGCGAATCAGAGTGGCACAGATCATGGTGCTGAGTTGCAGATGAATTGACTGACTGACTGCACAAAGTTTCCACCTTTTTCTCTACACCTGCCTCACCTGCTGTGAACTTCCTGACAAAAGTTTGAGTGAATGGGGCTGGAAGCCATATAACCCGAGGAATAATTCAACAAAAGAGCTCTCCACAGCTCCTTCTGCTCCAGTGTGAGCTTTCCACTAACAAACCCTCGGCAGCTGATGTGAACCCAGGGCCACCAGCCCGACGGGCTGCCCCCGGACGTGGGGAGGGATGAGTGGCGGTGGGCCCAGCGTGCAAGACGTACGATTCTTTAGATTGGGTCAATGCCAAAAGCTTCTGCATTAATCATGGAGGAGATGGAGCGCTGAATCTAGGAACACATGTGCATCGATGTATTCCAATGATGTGAACCCTACAGCATCTCTCACAGCTCCCAATTAGAGTCAGTTTGGTGCCGTACCATGTGATATATGTTGTACAAGTGCTAACAGGTCAGTCTAATTAAAGTGTCAAGGCTATGAATCAGCGCTCATCAATACTTTCATTGAGAGAGAATCTAACTTCCCCATTATGGTAGAGGTGACCAAAAGTACAATAATAACTGAGAGTATTAAGGTTAAAGCATTTGCAATTAAAAAACAAAAACAAGGACAGCAATCAAATTACATTCAGAACAAAATTTCAGTGGTATTGTCGGTGTAAAACTCGCAGCCACAATGCTTTGGTGTTTTGGGTGGTTGCCAGGGTGTTGCTATGCTGTGTTTTTAGTGCATTTATTACTTTTTTTTTTAGGCGTCGACCTTCAGGTGAAATTACAGACTTTTCTCTGGTTACGTATACCGGTGTCATTGTTGCTGGTCAGCTCTCAAGAAGACGAAGGAGATTTAACAGACTTCACAAACTACTCAGGAGAGCACAGGATAAACCAAGTGGTGCTCACTGCAGCTCCCCCTCCTTGAACGTAATGGGTGGAGCTTGACCTAGTCCAGCTCCACCTCTGTGAACCTAATGGGTTGAGTTATGTTTAGTGATAGGGTTATGGGTAGGGTTAGGGTGTGGTTGGACTGTCTAGCTCCACCCATTACATACAGTGAGGGGGAGCTGGATATCAAGCTCCACCCACTGCCTCTGCAGCAGCCTCTCAGATAAACACAAACCAAACAAAACATTAACAAGAACCGACAGAGAACTGAAGAGGGGGTATTCCAGAAAGCAGGTTATGTGACATTAATGTGTTTAAAGGGTTAGTTCACCCAAAAATGAAAATAATGTAATTTATTACTATGCCGTTCCACACCCATAATCCATAACCTTCGTAAATCTTCGAAACGCAAATTAAGATATTTTTGTTGAAATCCGATGGCTCAGTGAGGCCTGCATAGCCAGCAATGACATTTCCTCTCTCAAGATCCATTAATGTATACTAAAAACATATTTAAATCAGTTCATGTGAGTACAATGGTTCAATATTAATATTATAAAGCGACAAGAATATTTTTTTGTGCGGCAAAAAATCTAAATAACGACTTATATTGTGATGGCCGATTTCAAAACACTGCTTCAGGAAGCTTCGGAGTGTTATGAATCTTTTGTGTCAAATCAGCGGTTCTAAAACTAGGTCTAAGTCAACCTACAATGACAGGGAACTCAGGCAAATGGGAACAAGGAAAACAGAACCAAAAGACAATTAAACTAAACAGACTTTCAGGCTATGTTCATATCCGATTAGATTTAGAAAGTGTGAATGGCCAAAAATCACATGAAATGCGATTTTTACTAATCCGTTCCGAGCTACATTCATATGAAATCCTACTCAAATAGCATTTCTGGAAATCTGTTTCAATCTGAAATATCATGTACGCACATGCGCACTGCAAAAAAACAACACTTTAAATCTCTTGACAAACCAAAAGATGTAAATGACATTTGTATATATTCAAAATAAAATATATAGAGGGTATGCATGTGACGTCACCGTCGACCGTTATGACTGTGGTTACGCCCACTGAGTGGCAAAAGACTGAGTGGCAGCATTGGTTTTTAGCGTGAATGCCGCGAAAAACACACAAAACACATCCAAAACGGGAAAGAGCTTTGCGACTGACTGCACAAATAGCTTTGACACAAAATCTGAGGTATATTTTTACAGACTGCTGAAAGCTACAGAAAAAAAAGAAGCATAGGTCGCTGCAATTCACAGAAACAGCTGGACTTCAGGCAAAAGAAACACGTTTTGCAGTTATCATTTTGTGTCAAAAAGTTGGATTTTGGGGTAAAATCATATCCTATACATTGTATTGTTATATATTGTGTTGACAACTCATCAATTAAATATTTACCATCTTATATTCTGCATAATTGGGTGTTTTTAAATAAACACTGACAAAAACTATACAAGTTTTAGCATTGGACGATATATATAACATTGATATAAGTGATCACACCGATTTAGACCTACCTATATTGCGTTCACAGGCCGATTTGCTTTTTTTCCCCCGGCATCGAAATCAGGCACATATAAATGTCGGGAAACACGATTCCTGGCTGCATGTCAATATCCATGGATTAGGTTTCTTTGATATGTCATAAGAAACACTTTCGACCCCAGCCTTTAGTGTAATCATTTGTTTTACTCGCGTTTTCGCAGTTTCCCCTATTAAATCCAGTCATGCGTGGTTCTTTTGCCACTCAGTCCAGCTGAGGGAGCGCGTTCTGGCGGGAAAGTGATGTCTATGCATACCCTCTATAGCTTGTACTGAATGTCAGCTTGCTTATTTTGCTCAAGATAAGGATTTATTAAGTCCACATGTCATGCAGCTCGAGAGTTGTCATTCCAACCACACAAACTTGCGATGCTGTTTGCGAATGTTTGTTGGAACTATGGTTTCGGAAAACACCGGCTCGTTGAACTATGCTGATAACGACGTCATTGCCACAGAAACCAATGCAGATATTCCGGAAAACAAAAGAGCGCCACTTGACACACAAATCTGATCTGGGGTGCGTTTCCCGAAACCATCGTTAGTCAACTATGGTCGTAAGTCCCGTTGAACTCTATTGGTAAAGACGGAACTTGCGACCATAGAAACGCATCACCGAACAGTTGCGATACACAGTGTGGACAGTCAATAATTTTAGATCAGATTCCAATCGGATACAAAAATCGGATTTGGACTGACAGTGTGAACATTGCCATAGAAATAACCCTGACAGCCAGACCTGTTCAGTTATTTAGTCCACTTAAACCCTGCCCCTTTCTTACAATATCTGCCATTCGATCAAAAACCGATCAATAACCACCTTAAATTTTTTTCTTTTTTGATAATCCATTTCCTTTGGACGCGCATCACAATATGCCAGAAAAGATCTGTTGCTACTTTCGTTACGTAGTGACTTTTAAGTGTTTGACCAATTGGGATATTTTGACAGATATTTTGGCACAGATCATTATGTCTAAACAGCAAGAACACATTCGATTTTTAATTATTTTGCATCGAATCTGATTCCCTTTTCTAAATCCAAGACATATTCAGTATCTGCTCATAACCTAACTCTCATATTTACTTATCCTCTATGTATAGAAGTAATTTGAGTTGTCAAGCAACTGTGAAATATATTTTGCGGCAAGGATATACCACATTAAAAGAAATGAGCATAAATCAATATACACAGTGAGTCTCTCACTGACTCATTTTGTGATACACTCAAGGTAGCTTTTGTGAGCATATCTGAACATAATGTGAAGGCCAAGATAATTATTTCATTAAACTGCTGTGCAAAATCAAAATACAGTGTAAGGAAGAAATGGTACGAGCAACAATCTCCAGTATTTGAAGAAGAGAAGAGCAGGAAAAGAACAAGTAAGCTTATTCAAAAACTTCAAGAAGCATTTGAACCTGTCTTTACCTCTCCAACTGCATAAATCGCAGCCTAAACAACCAACCTATGCAGCTGCAAAGGCTTTACATGAGCAGGTATCTACAGCAGGCCACAAGGACATGCTTTTCCCTCCTGTATTCACTTACGAATAACCGTGCTTCCTATAATGCATTAGTGAAATTGCTAAGAGTGAAATTTCAGATGAAGCCTCCCTGGACTTATCTCTGGGGTGATGATGCAATAGGGCCTAGAGACTCAAGCAATGCAGCATTGGTAATTTAGTTCAGCACACATCCCTTATCATTCCCCTCCCTGGAAATAAAAGATCACTCGTCAACAAGGCCGCATACATTCATATTCCCAGGCATTATAAGTTCCAAAGCTCTCAAATGGTACAATAAACAACATTTCCATTGCCAAGAGAGAGAAAAGCAGGAAAGCACCTAAGAATATTTCCCCAAAGACACATTTATCCTCTTTAACAAGATACCAAGAAAATCCATTAGCCTTATTTATCAATGTCTTTTACTGGGCTGACCTGCCCATTTCATGAGCAAACTCCAATTTATTTAGACAAACACATCACGTACATTTCAGTAATGATCTTGCTTTTGGGCAAAGAAGCATGCAGTAGAGATCATTGCTGAAGCCTTACACCATGCCACTAGTTAAAGTTTTTCAAATACTTCCTCCAAAACAGTTGAAACAGGCCAGTGAAAAGAAAACTGAAGCAGCGTGTCTCTAAACACTTTCTGACGATGTGGTGTATAGTGCACTCATGTCATGAGAGACTGAATTTTATTCATCACGATAGCAAGAACAACCTCTCATATTGTGCTGGTCCTAATAACATGCTTTCAGTGAAGAGAGGAAGCTTTTTAATGCTACAGAATTATGTGTAGTGCTGCATTAATTCAGTCTAAAACATGACCTTATCCGCGAGCAAGTTGTATCAACATATTAGGAGCATACACTTTGACATAGTGTTTGAAAACAGCAATTCAACACATTTTCTTTGTTAGAAAAATGTGGCTTAATCTTTCTGAAAAAGAAGTACAATTTAGCACACTTTATTAAATATTATGGAAATAATATATTTTAAAAGAATATGTGAATATACTTTAAAATAATAATGTGAACTGAATATAATGTTTTCGGGCATGTTAATCGGAATGAAATGAAAATGTATTATAATTTAAATGTATGTTACACTTTAAAGTTGTACAGACAAGCATTTATGGTAAACTAAAATATGCTTTAATGGGATTTCTATTGAAACTTGTATGTCATGTTTTAAAATATATTTGTCTTAACACATTTGTGATGATGCAGTTGCAATTTAGTACGTATATTAAAGGGTTAGTTCACCCAAAAATGAAAATTCTGTCATTAATTACTCACCCTCATGTCGTTCCACACCCGTAAGACCTTCGTTCATCTTCAGAACACAAATTAAGATATTTTTGATCAAATCCGATGGCTCAGTGAGGCCTGCATTGACAGCAAGATAATTAACATGTTCAAATGCCCAGAAAGGTACGAAAGACAAATTTAAAACAGTTCATGTGACTACAGTGGTTCAACCTTAATGTTATGAAGCAACAAGAATACTTTTTGTGCGCCGAAAAAACTAAATAATGACTTTTCAACCATATCTATTGATGGCTGATTTCAAAACACTGCATCATGAAGCTTCAAAGCTTTACGAATCTTTTGTTTCGAATCAGTGGTTTGGCGCGCCAAAGTCACGTGATTTCAGTAAACGAGGCTGTGTTCCATCATAAGTGTTTAGAAATTTCAATGGTTCACCACTGGGGGGCGTGACTTTGGCAGTTCGATACGCGCTCCCAACCACTGATTCGAAACAAAAGATTCGTAAAGCTTCGAAGCTTCATGAAGCAGTGTTTTGATATCGCCCATCACTAGATATTGTTGAATAAAGTCGTTAATTTATTTTTTATTTTTTTGGTGCACAAAAAGTATTCTCGTCGCTTCATAACATTAAGGTTGAACCACTGTAGTCACATGATCTGTTTTAGATATGTCTTTAGTACCTTTCTGGGCATCTGAAAGTGTAAATTATCTTGCTGTCAATGCAGGCCTAACTGAACCATCGGATTTTATCAAAAATATCTTAATTTGTGTTCCAAAGATGAACGAAGGTCTTACAGGTGTGAAACGACATGAGGGTGAGTAATTAATGATAGAAATTTAATTTTTCTGTGAACTAACCCTTTAACTTTACATTTACGAATAAAGAGATTACTAAAACATAATGATTTTTATTTAACTTTAAAGTAAACTTGACAGTTTTGATCATTTTTGAATATGTACTTCAGTGTGAAAGAAATCTATTGTCTTTAAGTACACATGTGTGGCCTTTTATTTCATTAATATTTACTGCAAGTACAGTTTTATAGTTTTTTAAAGATTTGAAGTACACTACAAGTGCATGTTCAATAAAATTAAGTGCACTACTTTTTCACAAGGGAACAGTATCTCCTGGTCCATTGATTTTGATATTGATTTTAAGCAAACAAATGCTTTCTTTGCAAGCATTTGTTAATAAGAGATATTGGTCAATTTCCCATTAAAAAATTAATTCACACCACAGTGTTGTGCAATATCTGCTTTCCAAAAATCAGGCATATCAGATGGGAGGAGGCAAAACTGCTTGACATCACCATTAAGTTGAAGATTTACTTAAGCCTTTTTAATGTAATTCACACATTGATTGCTTCTTGTTTTGTTGTCGCTAAAGCATTTGTAAATTGGATTTCTTTCGCTCCTGTAAAAGTAATTTTGTATAGTACTCATAAACTATGTAGAAAATCTGAAAATTACTGTTGGATTATATTGATAGGTGTTTACACAACAAGATACATCTGTGTTTATTCTGAATGCGCTGATGTTTAATTGCTTAATTGCATAATAAATATCACTGTCTTTTAAAATACACAGCTAAAACAAGAGATCAGTCCAGCTGTCAGTCAAGAAACTGCCTGTGGAAAATAAGCAACTGGACAAGAAGGCCAATTAACACGAGCAACCAGCAGACGAGCTACGACACCGGCCACTGAGAAAAGCATAAGTCATGCCTGGAGTCTGCTAGAAGCCATGAGAATGATGGGTCCATTGAAATGATGTAATTGTGACTGTTGTCCTATTGGTTATCTTTCTCTCTTGTATGTACCTTTCAACACCTTTTCTGGTTTGGAAATGGCCTAATTGGGTCTCTATCGGCTCCAAAGACTGCTTTCCTAAACTAAATATGATTATGAATTCTTATAGTCAAAATTAAGGTAAGATGTTATTAAATGTTACATTTTGTTCTCTTAAAAGTTAATCTACATGTTTATCCATGTATATACTAGATAGAAGTGTGCTTTCTATTCAGAAGGAAAGGTCAGGTTTTGTTGCGTTATAGATGGGGTTTTGTTGCGCAGCTGGCTAAAACAAAACCTGAAACTCTTGTAATAAAATTGGCGATTTTGATTTGCAAGGTGATTTGCAGTCTGCATTCAACGGACTTGCATTGAACAGCCTCAATTTGACTTGGCATACTCTAATCAAAAACAATTGCATATTTATATTTTCCACGGCCCTTTGTTAACTTTATTCCATGCATTCTGCACATTCGTGTTAATTATTTATAGTACTTCATTATTTCTTACATGAATCAACTGTGACTGCTATGACTTCGAAGGCACTAAAAGACAAATTACAGTACAAAGGGATTTGCAAAGACTTGCTTTGACTGCCTTGACTGAGATGCTCAAGGTTAAATATGACTTGTAAGTGTTTTGGGTTTATAGCCTAAATGTTGAATTATTGTGTTATTCAAGAGACAAAAACTTTTGAGAACAATATTTAAAAATTCAAGGGAGTGAAGTGAATACTTCCTGAAGGCACTATATATTTCATAACTGTTAAACTTCAGCTCATGGACAGCCAGTTTGCTATTCTGGAGTAAAATTTGACAATGCAATATTGATATAACTGACAGAGACCAATGTAAGAGTTGTCTGCAGATCCTTAAAGCTGCTACACTTGAGTTTTCGTGAAGACCTGTAGACCTATATGTTTTTCTTGGCATAGTTTTATTTGGACAACCACACTTATGAATAGTAATAGTAGTGCTAAATCCCCTCCATTTGTAAAATACATGGCTAAGCCTAACTACATAATATTAAAAAAATTATTTACATTGAGTAAGGCTGTTGGCCTCAAAGGATACTTTAACATGGACGACTGAATATACAGTATTGTCAGAACAAAAAAACCTTAAGGGGTAAAATGGCTTGTCACTAGGGCTTCCAAATGGGGGCATTATATTAGTATGCATACATATTACTAGCATTTCAGGGTACTGCCTCAGTGACAAGCTGTTGCACATCTAAAAAATACTATTTTTTCCTAACAGTGAAATTACTGTATGCTTGGGTTAATGCCTTCAATAAAATCACTTTTTCACAAGCTGTTGTAAACCTAAAAATACATTTTTTTTCCCTAACAGTGACGTTATGCTTGGGTTAATGTCTTGAATAAACCCTTTTATCCTCGGCATCCATTACTGCGAAGTAAATGAAAAGTGATTTACCTTTGAAAGATGAATGATTCTGTATTTTGCCATTATACGGTGTATATATAATAGGCTACAGCTCATAAAACTGCGTGGATTTCATCATTACGGGGGAAAATAAGCTATTATTTAAAAAGATTTCAATAAAATAAAATAAAAAATGGACAAAAAAAAATGAAGTAAATAATAGCTGCCACTAGACGATATTTCGGATTTACTACAGTATGAGGATTAACCCCCCACGCTGTTCTTAACCCTTGTAAGTTTATATCTTTTGTGGTACACATATGTTTGCCATTTTATCGCCGCCCATTAAAGTCATAAACATTTATTTGAAAATATATTTACATTAGGAATTCAAAACTTAAGTCTCACTTGTTTCCACCCGGTCGAAAAATAAGGACGCACAGTGCAACACTCGTAGCGGCATGTCATAAGTCTAAATAAATCTTTCAAATGCTGTTGTAGTTTTGAAGCAAGACAGGAATTAATAACCACTTTTGTAAAAAATGAAGACAACCCCTCAGAAACGCGTGTATCCTAAACTGCCCGTGTGGATTGTAGAGGATCATCATGAGGTAGAAAGGACATAATTTCAGTCCTTGCTAATTTAGGGCTTTAAGTCTTACTCCATCTGAATAACTGCAGTTAAAAACAATAAAAGAAAATTAGACAAATGTTTTGAATGATAGATCACCTCCTAAACATGTAAAGCAATTATAAATAGTTCTTTAAATGTCATTTCCATCTGCTCTAGGTTGTGCAACACGTTTATCGTGCCATCGGCTCTAAACATATTCCAGTGAAGGACATAAAAATGGTCCATTTGGACTCCCATCCTGATCTCCTCATTCCTGTGAATATGCCTGCTGATACGGTGTATGATAAAGAGACTCTGCTCAGGTCAGTTTATAAGGGTTTTTCATCAACTTTAGACTCTTTTATAGATCCGAGGGGTTTTGTTTTTAATTAAAACGGATAGCATTTTTTTTACATTAATCTTGGAAACATTGTACTGAGATCATGATTTATCATTGCTACTTTTTTTTCTATGTCAAATACCTTTTATGTACAGATTTTATTGTTTTACCCTTGTCCCAGACTCAGAAACTTGAAAAATCCATTCTAAAACTATGATAAAAAATTGTTACATTTGGATATATAAATAGGTCATATATATATATATATATATATATATATATAATCATGTTC
>RJVU01044706.1:5221176-5236612 GCA_003731715.1 Anabarilius grahami
AATATTTTTGTTATTTGTCATTTCCAATCAAGTTACTTTTGTCAAATTATCCAAAAAAGTGAAAATATATAATTATTTTTACTATGATACATAACATGCTAGCTAAGCAATTAGCTTTAACAGGAGAAAGAAGTCATCCATTTTATTCCAAAAACATAAAAAATGTCATTTTCAGCAGAGAATGCTATTAAACACAATACGTCATTTGAGATGTGGTGGAAATGGTCATGACCTTAAAGGCCCACTGAAGTGCCTTGGAACGCACAGCATTATTCAATGTGTTGACACAATTTCAACTGAAGCAGGAAGACAGGGCGGGACATATCGAACAGCTCCTCCCCTTTTAAAAAAATAGCCAATAGCGCTTTTATATCACAACTTGGCCAGAGCCATTGAGTTGAGTAAAGCCTTAAAATATACTCTAGCATTCTGTGCAGAATTCAAATAGGTCCCATACGTTTTGTGGTCGTGTCTCTGGACCGGAGCAGACTGTGTGCGCTGCGGTTCGCGTGACACAAACTTGAAACCAGACTTCATTCGCCTCAATGGAAAGCATATTTACACTGTCTTAAGGCCTGTACACACAGGACGAATATCGCATGCGTTTATCGCCAGCGTTTTTCGAGACGTTTTTTGTGTTATACCCAAGCGATTTTCACTTGCGATGCGCAGAGTGAACGTGCAAATTCACTCCCTGACAGTATATGGCGCTTGTGCTTAACGGTAGTGCAAATAAATATATTTATGATATTAATAAAGTTAAAGAAGATAAAAATGCAGATATAAAATGGCATATATGGCATATACACTGCGTTCCAAATTATTATGCAAATGACATATCAGTAAGATTTCAGTACAATAAACATTCAGATTTTAGTTTTTCTTAGAAAATGTTTGTTTGTTTATTTATCCATGTCTTTTTAGATAACTGGTATCAATCTCAGACAAAATAATTTGCCAGGTCTATGGAAACCCTACTTAGAGGTTGTTCCACATTATTAAGCAAGTCACAGTTGTCATGCAATATGGGCAGGAAGAAAGATCTTTCTGAAGATGAAAAGCCTGAAATGGTGCAATGTTGTGCAAAAGGCATGAAAACAACTAATATTGTGTGAAAACTGAATGGAGATTATCGAATTATCATAAGATTTGTGAGTGATTTAGAGCACAGCAGAACTCGGTCAGATAAAGGCTTATTAAGGAAAGTTCCTGTCAAAAAAATTAATTGATTTAAAAGGGCAGCTATAAAAAAGCCAGTGTTGAGCAGCAAACAGGTATTTGAAGCTTCTGGTGTCTCTGGAGTCTCAAGAAGCTCTCCATGCAGGCTGGCAGTTGTGCGTAAAGATGCATTTCAGCCACTCCAAACCAAACCTCACAAAGAGAAACATCTACAGTGGGTGTAAAAATACATTTTCAAACAGTTTTATTGCTGTGGTGTTTTTTTGCAGCATGGGATAGTGCATAGTGCATTGTACAATAGTGCATTGTACTATGCACTATCCTCCTTTTTAGAAGATAGCTGAAAATGGCCAGTTATGAACTCCACATATCTTGCAAAAGTCATTTAAATACCCTCCATCTCACTTCCCAATATTCCAGCCCAAATCATCACCCGCTAGCTCCTTGCTGAAGTCGCAGTCTTGTTGGAACGTGGTGGCCATTCACCAACCATCCAGAAATCCATCCATTTAGACCATCCACTGTAGTACGGCATTAGTCAGTGAATAAAACTATTTAAAAATGAGTTTTCATGTATTTCTAAACCCACTGTAGATGTTTCTCTTTGTGAGGTTTGGTTTGGAGTGGCTGAAATGCATCTTTACGCACAACTGCCAGCCTGCATGGAGAGCTTCTTGAGAATCCAGAGACACCAGCAGCTTCAAATACCCGTTTGCTGCTCAACACTGGCTTTTTTATAGCTGCCCTTTAAATACAATAAATTTTTTTGACAGGAACTTTCATTAATAAGCCTTTATCTGACCGAGTTCTGCTGTGCTCTAAATCACAAACAAATCTTATGATAATTTAATAATCTCCATTCAGTTTTCACACAATATTAGTTGTTTTCATGCCTTTTGCACAACATTGCACAATTTCATGCTTTTCATCTTCAGAAAGATCTTTCTTCCTCCCCAGAAAGATCTTTCTTCTTCCCCATACTGCATGAGAACTGTGACTTGCTTAATAATGTGGAACAACCTCTAAGTAGGGTTTCCATAGACCTGGCAAATTATTTTGTCTGAGATTGATACCAGTTATCTAAAAAGACATAGATAAATAATCAAACAAACATTTTCTTAGAAAAACTAAAATCTGAATGTTTATTGTACTGAAATCTTACTGATATGTCATTTGCATAATAATTTGGAACGCAGTGTATATGACATATGAGAGATGGTAGTCAGAAACGGTAGTGCAAATAAGTCACAATGACAGTAGTGCAAGTGAACGGTAGTGCAAATAAACATATTTATGAAATAGACATTCTCAACTATATTTCTTGAATGTAAAAGAAAAAAAAAAAAGTAAAAATACAGAAATAATACACATCTATTGGTGTGGCCAAGAACTGGCAGAGCACCCATAGCGTGCATCTCAATCAGCTCCCTAGTTCACTACTCAGGGCACTGATCAGGGAGTCGGCCACATTCATTTACATGGTATACTGATACACGACCTAGGAAGCTAGGGAGCTGTTTTGAGACCCAGGGATAGTTTGTAGGGGTCTTCCTCATCTACTTACTTCCTCTTCGTCGTCTTGGTATCAATGTGTGCTCGGCAAGACCGTTTTGTGCTTGAGCGCCACCAAGTCGTGTTTTACTGTAACTTCAGAATCTCCAGGCACGTGATGAAAAGCACCACTCTCATTGGTCTGCCAGTTTTTAACGCGGCGCGTCAAACCAAAAAAACTAACCCAAGGCGTTTTAAAAAAAATTATGCTTTTATGCCTGGCATTTTTCACGTCGTTGTGCACACTCACATTGGCGCCCTTTGTTTAGTCACGAGGCGTTAAACGTCGACTATAATCGCTCTCGATATTCGTCCCGGTGTGTACAGGCCTTTAATCGTTCCCTATCCCCTATATAGTGCACTATGTGCCATTCACCGTGTACAAAATTATAAACGTGTGAACAAGTGACTGATTTCAGCCTCTGCTTCAGTGTCTATTTATAATGTAGGGGGCGGGACGCTTTAGATTCTAGAGTGCATATGATTGGACAGAAGATCTGATGAGAAGCTGAAGTGTGCGGTGATGTCATGAAAATCCGTGATCCATTTTAGCAGAAGTGAGAGACTAAGTTTTCGATGCTTATATCTCCTAAATGCGAATTTTGTCATTGTTTTGGGACACACCAGCTTATTCATAACCTTTAGGCTAACATATTCATACTAAAAGCTAAAAATCTTACATTTTGATTTCAGGAAGACTTTAAGAGAAATTGCAAAGCAGTGTTATTTTAGTATTAGACACTGTTGTAGATAATATTAATATTTTTTATTAGTTTTTATTTTTATATTTTTAATTTTAGTTATTTTTGGTAATTTTGTTTTGTGTTTTTGTAATGTTAAAGGATTTATTCACTTTCAAATTAAAATTTTCTGATAATTTACTCACCTCCATGTCATCCAAGATGTTCATGTCTTTCTTTCTTCAGTTGAAAAGAAATTAAGGTTTTTGATGAAAACATACCAGGATTGTTCTCCTTATAGTGGACTTCAATGGCCTCCAAACGGTTGAAGGTCAAAATTACAGTTTCAGTGCAGCTTCAAAGTATTCTACGCAATCCCAGACGAGAAATAAGGGTCTTATCTAGAGAAACCATCTCAAATTACTGCCCTCCACAGGTCAAAGTTTGAACTAAATTGTCATATACAATATGCTAGTGCAAGTATATAACAATTAGTTCAAATTTTGACCTGTGGAGGGCAGTAATACACTTAGCAGCGTCTACAGGGCAGTTGTGGCCTAATGGATAGAGAGTCGGACTTGTAACCCAAAGGTCATGGGTTCGAGTCTCAGGTCCGGCAGGGATTGTCGGTGAGGGGAGTGAATGTCCAGCGCTCTCCCCACCCTCAATACCACGACTGAGGTGAGACCCTTGAGCAAGGCACCGTACCCCCAACTGCTCCCCGGGCGCCGCAGCAATGGCTGCCCACTGCTCCGGGTGTGTGTTCACGGTGTGTGTGTTCACTGCTGTGTGTGTGCACTTGGATGGGTTAAATGCAGAGCACAAATTCCGAGTATGGGTCACCATACTTGGCCACGTCACTTCACTCACTTACACTGCCGGAATTCTAATAGAGAAGAAGAAGAGAGCTAGTTCAAGATGAGCATTTATGGTTAAAATGTAAAAAAAAAAAAAATTTTTTTTTTAAATGAGTGATGGTTTCTCTAGATAAGACCCTTATTTCTCGTCTGGGATCGTGTAGAACGCTTTGAAGCTGCAATGAAACTAATTTTGACCTTAGTCCATTAGGAGAAAAATCCTGGAATGTTTTCATCAAAAACCTTAATTTCTATTCGACTGAAGAGAGAAGGACATGGACATCATGAACTAATCCTTTAATTAGGTTTTTTTATGTCTATATAGTTTTTATTATGGGAAATGTTGCCTTACATTTTTTATATTTATATTTCACTTAACATTTATTTTATTTCAAGTAATGAAAACGTTTTTATGGTTTTAATTTGAGTGAACTATAATAACCCTGTTACAAAGTTGACAAATCAGTACAGAAACAGTATGGTCCTCTGTTGGGCTTTGTTTGTTAAAGTCACCATGAGATCATAATTGACAATTCTCGTTCTTTTAAGAAATATTACAGTATTTATTATAAATGATTTATCCGTGCGTACATCATTAGAATTATTTATTTATTTTAAATTCATGTGCCTGATCCTTTCATTAAAATAACTACCCCTCCCTCTTGTATCGACTTCTCTTCTTTGATGTGTACTGGTGTGAGGGCGGCATAACCTGTCAATCACATGAGATCACAGCAATAGCAAACCACAACGATCCAACAATCCAATCAATTCCCAATGGACAAAGTCAAGTCCCGCCCTACATTTTCTCTTATTTGAGAAGTTGTTTCACTCATACATCACAATAGGGAAGAAAAGACAACCACAACTTCTGTTTCATGTTGAATTTAAAGTCTACAGGGCTACATTTGCATATTGTTAAAGAAACAACCATAAATGCCTGTACAAATGAATAAAACACATAAATACTACTCTGCTTATCAGAAAAAGAGAAACCTTAAAAAGGCAGTTCATGCTGTTGAGACCAAAGACCACCGATATTTGTTCACATTAGTTTCAACAGTGAATATAAGAGTTGACATGTTTTTGTTTGTTCTTGCAGTGAGCTGAGCATTGAGAATTGGATTATGCCAATGGTCTATGCTGGACACGTATCCCACGTAGTCTGGTTGCATCCGTACTGGGCTCAGCAGATCAAAGAAGGGGAGCACTCCATGTGTGTGGGGAAAGATTCATCCACGACCACCATCAGGTCAGGTGCAGCATATCAGCATGTAGCCATGAGATGGCAGCAGACGTTCATTCACTATTAATAAGAATGAGACCTCCATCCTGTCAGGAAAAATTGTGCTGTTAGAATCATGTTTAAAAACAAACATAAGAAATCTCTTTCTCTTTGCAGGGTGACAAGCACAGATGATTACTTTTTGAGTGACGCTCTTTACGTTCCACTGGATCAGCTGGAAAACCCAAAAGAGTTACATTTAAATGTCATCCGAGTGGATCCTGTCAACACTTTGCAGAAAAGGAAGCATAAAAATGTACAAAGCGATGCTAAGATACCCAAAGCAGCTATAAAGGAGGACAGTGATGTGCAGTTAAAAAGGGACACCCCGTGCACTTCCTCTTCCCAACCGCTTGACGGCAGCACTGCATCAGGAAACGCCAGTGACACAGTCATGAAGGCTGATGAGGGGTCAACGAGCTACATTACACACAAGCTTTTAGCAGTTATAGAGCAAACTGACCCTTTCATACTTGACATTGACTTGGATTTTTTCTCCTGTAAGAACCCTTTCAAGGAGATGTATACACAGGTGGAGTGAATCAAACAAACACATCGTTATAGTCTTTTATTTTTTGTTCCTTAAGCGAAAGCAATTAACTTTCCATACTTTATCACACCTACATACTGGCATAGAAAAAGCTTTGTAGACAAATGGAGAATATTGATCCCATGGCTTGAATGAAAATAGTTTCTTCATGACTCATTTGGAGTCAGTATCATTTATATCTGTTTATATCTATGTACAATGTCTGTTTACCACTGTTGTCATCTTACAGGAAGAGTATGATCTTCTTCAAGAGTTGTACAGCTTTAGCAGGCCACAGCAGGATTCAAATGAGGTAATGAAGATTCCTTATTAAATGTACCATAACTAATCATGAGGTGTTTGTTCACTCATAGACATTCCTAGACAAACACATTCAGGGAGTGAAGCTAAATCTCACTAGGTTTTTTTTAGTTATCCCTTTTATAAAACTGTGGCTACGACAATAATGTTTTGACAACTTGCCAAGTTAATATTTATTTCAACTGATGTGTGGTAAAATTGTGTATATATTGGCTGTTAAAACAGCTTTTTATCAAAATCATTCAGAACTTTTTTATCATTTGTGCTTGAATTGTAGACATCTTAGTAGAACGTTTGAATGCTGACAGATGCAAATTCTATTACCAGTATGACAATGTGAGTTAGAAGTGGAATTCAGAGGTAAACTTAAATTACTTAGTGTTGTCACAATCACAAATGTACAGTACACTACCATTCAAACATATATTTTAAAATGTTTATAAAAGAAGTCTCTTATGCTCACCAAAGCTGCATTTATTTGATCAAAAATACAGTAAAAACACTAATATTTTAAAATGTAATCTATTACTCTGATGGAAAAGCTGAATTTTTAGCAGTCTTTAGTGTCACATGATCCTTCAGAAATCATTCTAAAATGCTGATTTGTTGCTCAAGAAATATTTCAATGTTGAAAATAGTTGTGCTGCTTCATATGTTTGTGGACACCGTAATACATTTGTTTCAGGATTCTTTGATGAATAATTTTTTATTTTATTTGAAATAGAAATCTTTGGTAACATTATAAATGTCATTACTGTCACTTTTGATCAATTTAGTGTGTCCTTCCTGAAAAGAAAATTATTAAATTTCTTTCAAAAAAAAAATCTTACTGATCCAAAAATTTTAACGGTAATGCACTTACACTTACTTTATATTAGTCACATGGAATTAGTGTACAATCTTAAACATTTCTTTTTCATGCATGTTTTAAATTAAATAAAAACTTTTTATTTATTTCCAGGTATAAATGATATCCTATATGTGGTCTCAGGCTTTTGGACCTCAGTGTATTATGCTGATTACAGTACATTTAAGAACGCACATTTTCCAAGGTGGCAAATAACAGTCTTTACAGTTCCATGTGTTGGTTTTCAGGAGGAGCTTTTAGATTGTGTAGAGAGACGCACACACCAGCTCGAAGACCTGGAGGCTGCATTTGCTGACCTGGTTGAGGATGATGGCCAGGAAACTGTTGAACGTTTAGCAGCAAACCCAGGGTACGCATTACTGATGACATTGAGACTGTAGGGCCACAGGCTCTGTGCTTTTTGATTATAGCTCCATATCAGCGCACCGTTGGGCTTGATTGATTGCTGTATATGGTCGGTATGCATTTGATCAAGCAGGAGATGACAGCCTCATGCATTGATTTTTTTTTCCCCGCTTTCTTTCTTTGCAGAATGAAATCTCTTGTCAGACTTGTACACAGCCTTAAGAATCGAACACAGTCACCGGACTATGAAATGGTGAAGTTCTGTGTGTGTGTGTGTTTTAATCATGTTTGAAATGTCTATCATTCCAGATATCCCAAATATTTTTATGCTTTCAGAGACTACACTGATGTATGTAGAAAAATAGAATTAGTATCCTCTTATTTTACTTTCATATTCTTTTGATAAGTTCCTCTGGCATAACTGAAACCCAGTTGGCAGATGATATCCCTCTATTTTACTGTGGAGTATGCGTGCAGTTTTCAGAAATGTGGCTCATATCCATTCTAGTCACGTTGTTTCTGCTTGGGGTCAATTTGAAATTGAACAATGTAAAAAATAAATAAAAATAAGCATATGTCAAGAGTGTATTGCTGCAGTGTGAATACTTGCCAGCAAATCTTAAAATGAAAATTCATTTCATTTATTCATGTTTAATATGTCTGAGTCATATGAGACCCCAAACATAAACAATGTAACATTTTTGGTGGAAGATGCATCTAAACATCTATAAAACATCCTTGTCAATTTATATTACAAGAAAAATGGTTTAAAGCGTTAGTTCACCCAAAAATGAAATTTCTGTCATTAATTACTCACTCTTGTCCGTTCAAATATTTACAGCCGCGGGGAGGGGTTCTCTTTTCCTTGAAATAGTTTTTCTGTTAAATGCCCGGCAGCTCCTTTTTGGGTGGAATTGGGAGTTTTGTGTCTGGTTCAGGTAGACACAACGGAGGGTGTGGTAGGTTGGGGGTTGTTGTTCTTGTTGTCTCGGACCGGTTTGTCATTTTCTTATTTGTTATTTCCTCACTTGTTTGTATCTTCCACTGTTTTGTTCAGTTTCTTGCTGCCAATCATTTTAGCAAAGGTGTATGTCCATTCTAATAACCTTTTTTCTCTTTTCATATGCAGAGGTCTTCTGGTAGAGTACTGACTGAGGGTAGGAATGTGACATTAGTCTCTTGGAATGTTAAGGGGCTAGGACATGCTATAAAGAGAGAAAAAGTATTTAGGCACCTTAAATCATTATCGGCGGATGTGATTTTCATACAGGAGACCCATATTAAAGCTACTGAGCAGCGTAGATTGCGTTGCAGTTGGATATCTCAAGTTTATCAATCACCATTCACTTCTCACGCCCGCGGTGTGGCCATTCTCTTTCGGAAAAATATTCCATTCCAATTCTCTTCAATGATTACTGATCCTTATGGCAGATAATTATTGTTTCTGGTACCATAAATTCTTTCCCATTGACTTTCTTAAATATCTACGGTCCAAACACTGATGATCCTAATTTTTACAAAAAGGTTTTTGACTTACTTCCTGATGGTAATAATTCCAATATAATAATCGGGGGAGATTTAAATAGTTATCTAGACCCTTATTTAGGCAGATTGTCCACCACCTGGAATTGCATCAGTGCAAGTTTTAAACAATCTGCTTAATTGCAGAAATCTAGTGGATATTTGGAGAATTCAGCACCCTGTAGACAGAGATTATTCTTACTATTCACATGTCCACAAATCTTATAGTAGGATAAATAATTTTTTGGTTGATTCTCAGTTAATTTCGCATGTTATTGATACCAGGTACCACAGCATATTGATTTCCGATCACAGTCCCCTTACCATGTCCATTGACCTATCTCTCCCTAAGCGGTCTTATTCCTGGCGTTTCAATCCATCTCTGCTTACTGACAGTAAATTCATAGAATACATTACTGTCAAGTTGAAAGAGTTTTTGGAGTTTAACGACAATAGGGAGGTGTCAGATTCTATACTTTGGGAGCCGTTGAAGGTGGTTATGCGTGGGCATATTATTTCTTACGAATCTGCTGCCAAGAAGGAAAGAGAAAAAAGACTTTTAGAGACACAAAGTGTTCTTCCTACCCTTGAACTGGCGTATCAGGTGTCAAAATCATCTAACGACTAAAATAAGATAATGAAGCTTAAGTATGAGTAAAGCTGCATTCTTGGTGGTCAAATAAACAAGCTTTTTTTTGAGAATGAGGCAGAGGCATTTCGAAACGGGGGATAAGCCTGATAAGCTCTTGGCACCACAACTTAAGGCGGGCGTACACGGTGCGAATTCTGATGGTCAGAAGATCGTATGTCCACGCACACGTCACGAGTGAGTTTATCTGAAAATCGCACGGACGAGGTGATATACGACACGATTTTTCGACCTGCCTATTTCCGAAGCAATCGCACAAAGTTCCGCGTGTGTGTGAGAGAGAGAGAGAGAGCATGCGAGCGGAGCGCGAGCTCAAATCAGAATACCCTTTGTGTCATGCTGGATAGAAAATAGGCCTATGTGAAATAATTTTTTTTTTCTCTAATCGACTAGTTTTTCAAGCCATTTGTTGAAAAAACAGCAAGGACACATTTTAATTGTTTTTTTTTTTTGTTTGTTTTTTTCAGTTTGTGTAAATGTTTATTGTGCTTAGATGTTTATTTGTGTCCATAGAAACTCTTTTTTAAAATTTTATTTTATTTTTTCTATTGTTTTTTAATAATCTAATGTTTTCTAAATCAGTGTCGACTGCAAAGATGAAGTTGACATTGCTGACTCTCATCATCTCCGCAGTGGATGTGCAGAATGCACAGTTCATTCGGATTACATAATCAGAGAGTAGCCCATTTCTTTTCATTTTGAATTATTTCGTTTAAAAGAAGGCATTTCAAGCTTTCTATAGATATTTTTCTCTTGTCTGTGAGGCAAACAGCCTATAGTTTCAGTTCATTTGAAAATGTTATAGCCTATAGTTTCAGTTCATTTGTTTCAGTTCGTTTAGCCTATAAGACGCGCTCCAGATCAAGTGCAAGTGATCGCACCCGCACATCCATGAATATATTTGCTTCTTATTTATTAAATCCAGGCAATTGGTTGATGAAACATTGATTAAAATTAAGATAACATTTTTACAAAACGAAATTCACTTTAAAGAAAGGCTTTCTACAAAACAAAATTTAATAAAGTGGTCAAAATCATGTCTGACCCACTCCATGTCTTCAGATGTAGGCCTATTGCGCATCTTATGATGTATTCTATCTTAGCTACTCATGCTGTTCACTTGTCTTAATCAAATAGATGAGATTAAAAAATAAATAACATTATAATAGGCATATTTAAACATTAATATGAAACAAAATATCTTTTCTTTAATGGCTACCAACACGTACAGTACAGAGAAATTACATGTCGTGATCAAGAGCGGATCATGAGTCGAGTCATATCAAGCATAATTTATTTTTTAACCTGATAACTGTAGCTCCTGGGCGATCCGCTGTAAAAAATCATCTCAGACGACCCTGTCATATACACACTGCTAGACACATCATACAGCGCTCGCCCAAAGTTCAGCCAGTTTATCCTCCTTTTCAAATTCGCCGTGGCACTGTCATCTTTATCTTTCTTCTTCTTCTGTGGATTTCCTTAGCTCCTGATTGGTCAACTTCAGATAGATAGAAAAATCGTCTCGTTCAACAGCACACATGTCACGAATTCAAACCGATAGCTCACAAACTTTTTTGACATGTTTAAAAATGATCGGGAGGTCGGGAAGAGCTCGTAAGGCACTCTGCTCGGCTCGTAATTCCTCGCACATGATACGAGCCGCGACCATGCGAGCACACACGATTTCCACACGATGAAAAAAAATCGCATGCGAACTCGTACGACAGCAAAAATCGCACCGTGTACGCCCGCCTTTAAAGGGGCTCAAGCTTCCAGGTCAATTTATTGCATCAAATCTAAGGATGGCACACTGTTAACTAACCCCAAGGATATTAATGCCCGTTTTAAAGATTTTTATAGTGAACTCTATACTTCCAACAGTACAGCCACTCATTGTGATTTAACACATTTTTTTGACTCTCTTGAACTCTGGAGAGTGCGGGCGTGTTATCTGGTGCGCCCGAGCTTCGTTTACAGTCTGAGGGAGACGCACGCTGTAAACAAAACAACCTTCGCAAACATGTCTAAGGATTTCGACACAGAGGAAGACTTGCATTTTTTTGCTCAGCCATATTTATTTGAACCCGTCAGCAGCGTCACTGCGGAGTCGTGAACGCGGATTGACAACAGACCCGGAAGAGAAGACAATGCTGAATAAAGTCGTAGTTTTTGTTATTTTTTGACCAAAATGTATTTTCGATGCTTCAAAAAATTCTAACTAACCCACTGATGTCACATGGACTACTTTGATGATGTTTTTATTACCTTTCTGGACATGGACAGTCTACGGTACATACATTTTCAATGGAGGGGCAGAAAGCTCTCGGACTAAATCTAAAATATCTTAAACTGTGTTCCGAAGATGAATGGAGGTCTTACGGGTTTGAAACGACATGAGGGTGAGTCATCAATGACATAATTTCCATTTTTGGGTGAACTAACCCTTTAAATATGTTTTTAAGCTATTGGCAGGGTTCCTACGCAGTTTGGAAAATTATGGAATTTGATTTGAAGAAATTCAAGGTCTGGATAAGTGTGGACAAAAAAAAAAAACAAAGCATGTAAAAATAGTTTTGTTTCCAGAATATTGCCCCTCTTCAGTTTTCTGAAATATAAAAAAAAAATTCCTATAAATGTATCATACAAGCAGAGTGTTTTCATGGCAAAAGTTTAGTGATTGTTGAACACAACTCAGTAAATTCAAGGCGCAGAATTTTATTATGCAAAACTGTTTGTCTTTGCCATAAGCAAATCTCTTTTGAGCAAATGTGCATGTGCCATTCAAACCAGCAACAAATAAAGGAAAAAACGATCATCTAAATCAGGCTGAACTTTGCTGTTTGGTGATTGTGCATCATCAAACCACTTGCAGTATTTTATGACTTCGAGAAAAACCAAAACAGAGAAAATAAAATGTTCTTAGATTGCTGTACTAAACCAAATATAATGCTGAAAATAATGCTATATGACCTGAAAAATCTTCAGAGAGGTTTGGAAATTTGAGTCTGGAAAAGTATGAAATTTTGAAATGGAAAATGTATAGAACCCTGTATTGAGGTTCTTCAAACAGAACATGGGGGATAACAAAATTTGTTTCAATTGGATACTTTGTAGTGCTGCACCACACACTGATATATTTGTGCCTGTGGTGTTGAGTCTAGGTACATCAAGCAGGCCTGACCTGTGATTACTCCGAACTCCCTCACCACATCAGCAGTGAGGAGGAGATCCAGCAAATGATCACGGCCGTGCAGCTCTTCCTGGAAGCTCTACCCAAGCCCACCATTGTCACTATATCACGGTAAATCAGTCATTAGAGCACATGGATGTCTGTTCTGTGTCTCTTTTTGAAAAGTACATTGGGTCCTTTAATCTTTCACTTATGATTTGTTACATCCTCTATGGTTAACAACATTTGGTGTGTTTTTTCCCCCTCAGAGAAGCATCAGAAAATAATATTTCTTGTTTTCTATTCAGTCTGCATTAATTAGCATTGAAATTTATGATATAATGAGTGTTGGCTGGTTGATGCCCCAAAAGCAGATGCTTGTATCTGTGCAGTTGAGACAGATGGTGTTATGTGAGACTTGTGTCTCAGTGATCTGTTAGCATGTTTTTTAATGAGCATAGACTCAACATCACACTCATCAATCACACTCTTATCTCTGTGAGTCAGGGGGAGCTCAGCCCTTCATGGTCCATGAGAATATTTTTCATTATCTAGTCTCTTAATACCCAGTTCTCTGACTGATGGTGCATCACCATGGCCGACATGCACCATTTTAAATTTTTTTATTTATTTAGTTATTTTTTGAGTGGCCACTAGTGGTGGTCCTAACCACAATGCAAGAGGACCTGTGTGTGTGTGTATGTGTGTATGTGTGTATGTATAAAACATATTGATTCTGATTGGTCAATAGCTGTGTTTTATTCACGATAAAACACGGCTATGACCGCTTCACCCAACGGTTCTGCATATCACTACACAACACCCTTAGCAACAACTCTTAGCAACGTAAACTGTTTGTTCTCAATTGATATTGTTCATTGAAGCTTATTGTATTATGTAGAAGAGAAAGAGATCAAGTGAGCGAGTTCATGACCTGTATTCAGATTTAGCATTTTCCTTCAGGTCAGTCCTATGTTCATAATAAAACATCTGTTTAAATGTCTGATGTATTATCTTGTCTTTTTAACAGTTAAGGGGTTTTTCCGTGAATGACAGCGCTAGTCAAAACATTTGTCAGTTGCGTCTTGTTCCGTGTTCACAACAGTTCAGGCTTTTCAATGTAAAAGTCTTCGCTACTGACTGCCACACTCATAAAGACAGTCTTCACTGCCATCTAATGGGGTGAAAATGTAACTTCTGTTGCTTTTCATAGTCAGGGACTATTTTTTCTGGTGGAAGGAAGGCTTTTAGTGAAAGTTTACTTCATTGATACATATTTTTGGCTTTAATATTTGTATTGTGTGGTAACTGTTTTATAAAAGCAATAAGGTACTCGAGGCTAGTGCTGTATCGTGAATAAGTCACGGCTGAAGGGCTTTGCGTCGTGCCTAACAACACCCTTCAGCCATGACTTATTCACGATACAGCACAGCCTCGAGTACCTTATTGCTTACATATATAATGCATATATGTGTGTGTGTGTGTGTATGTGTGTATATATATATATATATATACAGTGGGTACGGAAAGTATTCAGACCCCCTTACATTTTTCACTCTTTGTTATATTGCAGCCATTTGCTAAAATCATTTAAGTTAATTTTTTTTCCTCATTAATGTACACACAGCACCCCATATTGACAGAAAAACACAGAATTGTTGACATTTTTGCAGATTTATTAAAAAAGAAAAACTGAAATATCACATGGTCCTAAGTATTCAGACCCTTTGCTGTGACACTCATATATTTAACTCAGGTGCTGTCCATTTCTTCTGATCATCCTTGAGATGGTTCTACACCTTCATTTGAGTCTAGCTGTGTTTGATTATACTGATTGGACTTGATTAGGAAAGCCACACACCTGTCTATATAAGACCTTACAGCTCACAGTGCATGTCAGAGCAAATGAGAATCATGAGGTCAAAGGAACTGCCTGAAGAGCTCAGAGACAGAATTGCGGCAAGGCACAGATCTGGCCATGGTTACAAAAAAACTGAGCTATTGGGGGAGAAGAGCCTTGGTGAGAGAGGTAAAGAAGAACCCAAAGATCACTGTGGCTGAGCTCCAGAGATGCAGTCGGGAGATGGGAGAAAGTTGTAGAAAGTCAACCATCACTGCAGCCCTCCACCAGTCGGGGCTTTATGGCAGAGTGGCCCGACGGAAGCCTCTCCTCAGTGCAAGACACATGAAAGCCCGCATGGAGTTTGCTAAAAAACACCTGAAGGACTCCAAGATGGTGAGAAATAAGATTCTCTGGTCTGATGAGACCAAGATAGAACTTTTTGGCCTTAATTCTAAGCGGTATGTGTGGAGAAAACCAGGCACTGCTCATCACCTGTCCAATACAGTCCCAACAGTGAAGCATGGTGGTGGCAGCATCATGCTGTGGGGGTGTTTTTCAGCTGCAGGGACAGGACGACTGATTGCATTCGAGGGAAAGATGAATGCGGCCTAGTACAGGGATATCCTGGACGAAAAC
>RJVU01044706.1:5236902-5276147 GCA_003731715.1 Anabarilius grahami
CATTGCTCATCACCTGTCCAATACAGTCCCAACAGTGAAGCATGGTGGTGGCAGCATCATGCTGTGGGGGTGTTTTTCAGCTGCAGGGACAGGACGACTGATTGCATTCGAGGGAAAGATGAATGCGGCCTAGTACAGGGATATCCTGGACGAAAACCTTCTCCAGAGTGCTCAGGACCTCAGACTGGGCTGAAGATTTACCTTCCAACAAGACAATGACCCTAAGCACACAGCTAAAATAACGAAGGAGTGGCTTCACAACAACTCCGTAACTGTTCTTGAATGGCCCAGCCAGAGCCCTGACTTCAGCCCAATTGAGCATCTCTGGAGAGACTTAAAAATGGCTGTCCACCAACGTTTACCATCCAACCTGACAGAACTGGAGAGGATCTGCAAGGAGGAATGGCAGAGGATCCCCAAATCCAGGTGTGAAAAAATTGTTGCATCTTTCCCAAAAAGACTCATGGCTGTATTAGATCAAAAGGGTGCTTCTACTAAATACTGAGCAAAGGGTCTGAATACTTAGGACCATGTGATATTTCAGTTTTTCTTTTTTAATAAATCTGAAAAAATGTCAACAATTCTGTGTTTTTCTGTCAATATGGGGTGCTGTGTGTACATTAATGAGGAAAAAAAATGAACTTAAATGATTTTAGCAAATGGCTGCAATATAACAAAGAGTGAAAAATTTAAGGGGGTCTGAATACTTTCCGTACCCACTGTATATATAATATATAAAATATAATTTCCATCTTGTAATGTACAATAAGGTTTAAATGTTTTTTCAATTTCCATTTCTTCTTGTCAGGTCCAGTTTAGATGAGTATTGCCCAGCGGAACAAGTGGATTCCATCCAAAACAGTGTACTGAACATTCTAGAGTCCCTCTTCGGCTGCTTAGATGTTCACAGAGAGTATGAATCAATACCATCAGAGAGCACATCACAAGTCCCATGAGGAGGGAGGTTAAATTCAACAGCAGCTGCGGCATGTTCTTTACCAATGGCTGCTTTCAAAGGGTGGATGTTGCAAAGCTTTTAAAACCATGCTGAGATTTGCCATGTACTCTTTGTTATTCTCTGCATTAAGTGCGTGTGTAACAAGGTTGAGATATATGGTTGCGAACAGGAATGTAAATTAGTTTCCAGCAGGGAAATGGGTTTTAATTTAAAAGGTTTGTTGTATATATTTGAAGTGCATTGATTCATAATATGAGAGGTTGCTGCTGTACACGGGTAGGGTTCAGTTTGCAATGAAATACTGGATAATAATTTTTTGCGTTGTCACCAAAGTGATTTTTTATTTGCACAGTAAAGTAAAAATGTTCATATGAATTCTGTGCTGCAGTCATTCATCCATTGTGTACATACTTCAGTTTGGGAATAGCGGATGCATTGATACAAGACAGCACATCTCCCCTCTTCCTGTGTGGTCCCTTGTGCTTCAGCTGTCTTTGTCTGAAGCCTGAGGCGGTTACCAATTCATCTGAGCTGTGTATGTGGCACCCTGCTTTAATGCTCCACACCCACAGACTTCTAAACTGCCTGACCTGACTTTAAATTTTACTGCATGATGAACAACTTTGTGCTAGCAAAGGAATAGTAAATGAAAATTGTCATAATTTTCTCACACTTGTGTCATTCCAGATTTGCATGGCTTTCTCTCTTCTATGGAACATATAAGGTATTTGTAAAAAGTCCCTTTTGTTTTTTCATAACAAGAAAGTCAGTGGGGTTCAGGGTTGTTTTGGACCCCATTGACTTTCATTGTATGAACAAACACAACTGAAATATCCTTCAACGTGTAAGTGAAGGATGTCAGATTTTTTTCTTTTTATTATTCATTTTTTCGAATATAGGAGTTTGACACTGTGGTGTTACATAAACTCAGGGTTTCACAGAGGTCATAAGGAGACATTGGTCACAAATACTACTACCAGTCACTTAAAAAGCACCGGCTGATTGTTTGCTCGACTAATCGGTTCTGACAATGGCTCTATAACAGCAATTGGTCTGAATCCTGTGCAAGTGATTGTTGTACTGCCATACTGCCTTTGAATCTACAGCATCCTTAACACTACTCTACATGACAAGAAAATATATTCTCAACACACTCTAAAGGTATGTACTGACTCAGCTGGATTTGTGTACAATGTGTTCTTAATAAATAGTTTTTAATGTATACCTGCAAAGAACATCAGGTGAAATGATTCAGAGTCTGATAAGCAATCATACTTGTAACAAATGCTGAACAATGCAACACTTGACATCAATTAGCAGGTCAATATCAGGCCGCCTCAAATCTGCTTTGACTTGCAGAAAACAGCAATTACTAATGTTCTGTTCCACTTTTACAACTTCTGAACTAGGTACACGCAAACAAATTGCTTTATTCAATTTACTTTAGATGAATATAAGCTTCCATGATAAATTAATATGACCTGCCATTTTTAGATGCTCTCAGGAGAGCAACTATGACGCATGCTGGCTTTCTCTCTCCAACTAAATATGTACCATTAACAGTAATCTCAGACTGAATTATGAGTCCTGTTGGTCTGAGTAAATGGTTCGCAATGAAAAACACAGAGCACGGCTCTGTCTAAATTATTTTGACCCTGAACTCAAACCAGCATTAACAAGTTTTTTCCTCTCTTCTGACTTGTGTACTCTTTAGGAGGCAGCATTGGCGGTCCGTCACAGGATCTACAGCAATACAATTAAATGTTTTTAAAAACTCTTTCTAATAATGTGTACATATTATATAAAGTAGGGCTGCACAATTAATCAAATTTCTAATCGTGATTACAATTACGGGTGCCACAATTAAGTTATCGTTCAAAGGAGCAATTACAAAAAAAAAATCACTTATTCTGTCTCAAACCCGTGGTTTGAAATCGCTGGTGTTTCTTACGTCACAAACTATCTTGTAACCAATCACATCAACGTGCCGGCGTACTTTAGCATATCATTAACTGACCGTGCAAGGGAGTCTCAAAAGAAGGTTATGCCGGTATATTTTTCTGTTGATATGAAAAATCGGGTATATTTAGCAATATGGCGAGTGTATGATGTATATTACGATGTTATGATGAACTATATGCTTTTCTCCACTGATGTTCTGAGTTGTTCAAAGCGTTTCTAAGGATACTGATTGTTAGAAGGCAGCTGTCTGACTTGGCGAACGGGAACATGGTTTGTGTAACATTAGCAACACATTATTAGCTGTTTGGTCAAGCAACTTAGTCAAGCAAAAAGTTAATCATATATGATTAATTAATTACAGTTATGTGTCTGACATTGTAAAAAGCAATACGATTGTACAGCGTTTATTTCAGTAAGTTAACCGAGTGGATCTCGTCTGAGCTTGTGCGAGTGAGTGGAGGTTGGGATAATAATCATATTCAATAAGCCAAGGGTGTAGTGTTACATTCAAGTTAGTTTAAGGCATTAATAAAGAAAAATTCACAGGAAAAAATTACATTAAATATGTAATTCTGGTGATCAAAGATGAGTTTTAAGGGATCAAATTATTGGTTTAATTATTTATTTAAGTTTTTTTTTTTTTCCATAGTCTTAATTTTTGTTTTAGTATACACATTATAATACCATGCACATTTTTAGCTTTTTTATTTAAAGAAACCAAACCAATGTATAGTTGGCATTTGAGGCTTACAAGTTTTCAAGAGTGTTTTCAGCTTGTTTATTTTCATATAAAAATATGGCATGAAGTTGCTTCAAACAATGGTATAAAGCTATTCAAATCATCATTCAATGTAAATTGTGATAATCTTAATTAATAATCGCAATTACAGTTTCAAGGGAATGATCGACAATTATGATTTTGTCATAATCGTCCAGCCCTAGTATAACCTAGTATATATAGATCATCACCTAGTATATATAGATAAGTATTTTATTTATATTCAGAATACTAATCTAAGATGTCAGCCTAAAGAATAGATATGCAAATGATGCACAGTCATTTGTTTCTGTCAAAAATGCATCTGAAAAGGAGCTCAGTGATAAATAAGGATGCCAATATGATGAAAAGGAGAAATACTTCAAAAATAGTTCAAAACACTTGCCAAATTCTTGACATTATTTGTATTCCTGGTAGATTCATACATTTTTAAATCAATAGATCTAAAAAATAAAAGTCACATGGTGTAACCAAGTAAAAGTACTAATATCCTTGCACTCTGGATACACATCCTGTTTTTTTTTTTTAATCTGGTTAAAATGTGCTTATTCATTTAAAGAACTAAATACTATACAGTAAGTGATCTTTTAAAAAACTCAGTGACCTTGACTCATCAGTCCTGTCTGCTTAATGGTTTTCCTGTGACATAATACAGTAAAGTGGCTTCCTGCAAGTTAAGCCGCACTGACATTCATTTGGAGGTCAAATGGTTTTCAAATATTTATATTATATATTGTATTCCTGGTAGTTCCATACATTTTTAAATCATTAGATCTAAAACAAATTTAAAAAAAAAGGTCAGGTGGTGTAACCAAATAAAAGTACTAATATCCTTGCACTTTGAATACACAGGAGTATACATGTACACAACAAATCCTGTTTTTTTAATTGTTTTTGAACATTTTTCAAGGTAGTTTTTCATAAACATCAAGACATGTTCCTGTGTTTAATTGAATCTGGATAAAATGTGCTTATTCAATTAAAGAACTAAATACTATACAGTAAGTGATCTTTTAAAAACTCAGTGACCTTGACTCATCAGTCCCGTCTGCTTAATGGTTTTCCTGTGACATAATACAGTAAAGTGGCTTCCTGCAAGTTAAGCCACACTGACATTCATTTGGAGGTCAAATGGTTTTCAAATATTTATATTTTAAAACAATATTGCTTATCTGATGATGATGACGAATTACTTTTTGCTAAAAAAATGTTCCAGCTTTTTGACTTTTTTTTATCTTTTATACAGCACCTGACATTTTTTTTTTAATTAAGCCCCTTAAAAATAAGACTTTTAATTCAGAAATTAAAAATATGTTCATCATAGAAATGGTATTCAAGTCATTTTCATTATCACTACATTTAATTTATAATGTATTTGAATAATAATAAAAAAACAATAAGTATGACATCAATTACAAACAACCTAAAGCAGGGCCAACAATAAAATACACATACGCTGCATCTAAAATCGAATACTTCCCTACTATATAGTAGGCGAAAAACAGTACACCAAAAGAGTAGTCCGAATACATAGTATTTGAAAAGCAGTAGGCGAAAAGTATCCGGATTACCTACTACTACCTCTGAGATTCTGAAGTGCGCATTCGATGAACATTTTACTATCCCATGAGGCCACAGGAGAGGATTTGTAAACTGACGCAACTGATACCAAAGGTCACATAACAGTGATTGAGGTAGTATGTCTGAATTTCATTATAGAACATACTTTTTTAATGGGCACGAAATAAGTTTTGAATCAAATGTAGTACCTGCAGTATGCGATTTGGTACACAGCGATAGTCTGGGATGATTATTTATGGGTGGGCCTTCCATAAAATTGGGCAAGCTACTGTATATCATAGAGCCCCCTTAGTGGCCCCTCCCCCCCCATCCAGGCTCCGGGAAAAATCTCATTCACAATGATGGCTGTGGTCCGTGATTAATGGCACTGCCTGATTTATATTAATTTCCTATGTTTACAAGTGCTTGGTTGGTAATCAGAAGGATTATAACGTGTCATTAATAATCAAGGCTATTTCAAGCTTTCAGAGAGAGATCATCTGTGTATGGAAGCATAATTATCAGCTTAATGATATGATGGAAAACATACTACAATATTTTATTCATAAAATGTATAGAGAGCAGGTTTGATCAATATTAATTTACACTCCAGCAAGCCTGGAAAATTCCCTCATTGATCACCACTGCTAAGCAGATGTATTCAGATCAATGTAATGAATAAATAGTTTTATATGTATTGGCAGACACTTTTATCCAAAAGCAACCTATTCCCTGAGAAATTGGGAATTAAATCTCTTAACATTGTTTAAGATCCATTAAGGGTCATTTACAATTATTTATGCGATATAAAGCATATACATAAGACTAAATGTCATTTGTAAACACTTGTTTTTTCACAGAATGAAAGCACTATATGGAAACTGCATCTTTGAGGTGCGTCAAACAGTTTTTGACATCGTGTCTAAGGGGCGTTGTGCCAGGTTGTGAGTGTTCTCATCTGCACTAAATATCACTGCGATGAGATGCAGGCCGGCAGCTCACAGAAGCACAGAACACACCATTCACACAGCGCTGGAACTCCCTAATGAATACATTTTATTCACATCTCATTCTCTTTTCCTACAAAGTCATAATGTAAGGCAAAAATAGACTTGCCTCAGTGGCTCACCGTGATTGTGAATATCATCTTACTGCATTAGCCTTGTTATCTTGCAGGTGTAATTGAACCTGGTTCTCACTTTCATGGTTCAGTTGGCTCAGAAAAATTATTAAATACATTTTTTCCATTTTTCTTTCATTCGTCTCCTGAATGTCTCTTAAATTTTAATTTTAATTGGAGTTTCCATCTAAAGCTAATATTATAATATTCCACATTAAGCTAATGTTATGAAGAGCAATGAATGGTTTGCATTACTTTGGCTTATTTATTATTGTAACATGAGAGGCAAGGAAGGCAGGAGACGAGGAACTAGGCGCAGATATTTCAATAAACAAAACAGGAAACCAGGGAACATGAAGGTCAGGAATACAACAAGAAGAATATGAGAAACAACTTGCAAACGAATAACAAGACACAGGTGTAAACAATCAAGGGAAACCAAAAGAACTACAAAACAGGAAATGGAATCAAACTAAACATAAAAGTCCAGACAAAAAACAAGAAACATAAAATGCACTGCAAACTGCTTTAGGACTTCAACATTTTTAGCTTTTAGTATGAATATGTTAGCCTAAAGGTTACTCTCTAAAAAATGCTGGGTTAAAAACAACCCAAGTTGGGTTGAAAATGGACAAACCCAGCGATTGGGTTGTTTTAACCCAGCGGCTGGGTTAAATGTTTGCCCAACCTGCTGGGTAGTTTTATTTAACCCAAATATTGTTTAAAAATTACTGTATTTCTTGCTTAAAATGAACCCAAAATATGTTGGAAATTAACATTTATTAATATGTTTAATAAACAAACATTTATTAATATTTTTTTTGAATAATATTTAAACAATAAACATTTATTAAATTGCTTATTAATAAATGCTCATCTTTTTGATTATTATTGTTGCCTCTAGTAATTATGAGTCTGATTTTTAATTTCCAACCTATTTTGGGTTCATTTTAAGCCAGACCTATAGTAATTTGTAAACAATTGTTGGGTTAAATAAAACTACCCAGTAGGTTGGGCAAACATTTAACCCAACTGCTGGGTCAAAACAACCCAATCGCTGGGTTTGTCCATTTTCAACCCAACTTGGGTTGTTTTTAACCCAGCATTTTTTAGAGTGTATGAATAAGCTGGTGTGTTCCAAAACAATGACAAAATTCGCATTTAGGAGATATAAGCATTCAAAACTCACAGTCTCTCACTTCCGCTAAAATGGATCACGGATTTTCATAACATCACCGCGCACTTTAGCTTCTCATCAGATGTTCTGTCCAATCAAATGCTCTCTAGAATCTAAAGTATCCCGCCCCCTACATTATAAATAGAAGCTGCGGCTGAAATCAGTCACTTGTTCACACATTTACTATTTTCTACATGCGAACCGCAGCACACACAGTCTGCTCCAGTCCAGAGACACGATAGCACAGAGCGGATAATATCTGCGAGTCGGCGCAGACCACAAAATCGGACACACAGTATCGGACACATTTGAATTCTGCGCAGAATGCTACAGTATATTTTAAAGCGAGATAGAGGAGATTATGAGGATAAACGGTTAGAGATTAGAAGGAAACTTAGGTTTTACCAAGCTTAATGGCTCTGGGCGAGCTGTGATATAAACGAAACGCTATTGGCTATTTCAAAAAAGGGGAGGAGCTGTTCGATATGTCCCAGCTGTCTTCCGGTTTCAGTTGAAATTGTGTCAACACATTGAATAATGCTTCATGTTCCAAGTCGGCCGTTAATATTTTGGGTTCCTTTTGTCTCTATATAAAAACTAAAATACTTTTAATTAGGTCAAATGAATAAACATCCCATTGATCAATCTTATATAATATATATTACAATTTTGCTTCTTTTTATTCATAGATTGAACTAAATAAAACACAATGAACTGATACACACATCTGCCTCCAACACCATTAGTTTCTCTGTCACAGCACAGTCATCAGCATGAAGTGATAGTGCCAGTTGGCTCAGTGGTTGCATATGTCATCATGTTGAACAGCTCAACTGAGCCCAGATGGATGATGCTGTTAATACAGAGGTCCATATTACTCATCAAATGTATGTAAAATCAGTCCATTAAGGAGAAGTATGCTCAATACTCTGCAGAATTTAATGGAGTCTCTTGTCAGGTATTCAGATAGCTCTCTGTGACTCCATTTATTGAGCTGGTTGGGTTATTTGAGCATAAAAGCACATGAATTTATTTTAGTTTTGCAGTGTCATTCACTTTAAATGGGATTTCTATAAAAAATAAAAAGCCTCACAAACTCAGAATCAGAATCATAAAGAGCTTTATTGCAAAGTATGTTTGCACACACAAGGAATTTGTTTTGGTGACAGAACAAGCTTCCAGTAAACAAAGATATATGTGAATAAGACATATGTATGGCTACATATATTGCCAAAAGTTTTGGGATGCCTGCCTTTACGTGCACATGCACTTTAATGACATCCCATTCTTAATCCGTAGGGTTTAATATGGAGTTGGCCCACCCTTTGCAGCTATAACAGCCTCAGCTCTACTGGGAAGGCTTTCCACAAGGTTTAGGAGTGTGTTTATGGGAATTTTTTAGCATTCTTCTAGAAGTGCATTTGTGAGGTCAGGCAGTGATGTTCGCGAGAAGGCCTGGCTTGCAGTCTCCGCTCTAATTCATCCCAAAGGTGTTTTATCGGGTTGAGGTCAGGACTCTGTGCAGGCCAGTCAAGTTCCTCCACACCAAACTCGCTCATCCATGTCTTTATGGACCTTGCTTTGTGCACTGGTGCACAGTCATGTTGGAACAGGAAGGGGCCATCCCCAAACTGTTCCCACAATGTTGGGAGCATGAAATTGTCTGAAATGTCTTGTTATGCTGAAGCATTAAGTTTTCCTTTTACTGGAACTAAAGGATGCATTGCACTTGGTGATGTAAGGCTTGGATGCAGCTATGCAGCTATGAGCTATGAAGCTCTCTACGTACTGTTCTTGAGCTAATCTGAAGGCCACACGAAGTTTGGAGGTCTGTAGCTATTGACTCTGCAGAAAGTTGCCAACTTCTGCACACTGTGCGCCTCAGCATGCGCTAACCCCGCTCTGTGATTTTAGGTGGCCTACCACTTCATGGCTGAGTTGCTGTTCCCAATTGCTTCCACTTTGTTATGATATCACTAACAGTTGACCGTGGAATATTTAGAAGTGAGGAAATTTCACGAATGGACTTATTGCAGAGGTGGCAACCTATCACGGTACCACGCTTGAATTCACTGAGCTCCTGAGAGTGACCCATTCTTTCACAAATGTTTGTAAAAGCAGTCTGCCCAGATAGCAACAGAGTGTCAGCCCAGATCCGGCCCACATCTGGTACGCATGTAATCCACATGTACCAGATGTGGGCCGGATCTGGGCCAACACTATGTTGCTGTCTGGGTGCATGCCTAGGTGCTTGATTTTATACACCTATGGCCATGGAAGTGATTGGAACACCTGAATTCAGTGATTTGGAGGAGTGTCCCAATACGTTTGGCAATATAGTGTATATATAAATAAACAAAATAGACACATTTGTATGAACAGGTGTGCTATATAGAATATAATAGAATTAACAGGGAATGGAAATAGAAGAGGTAGGGAACAATGGGGAGAAAATGTAAATGTTCACAAGGTAGATTGCCTGGGGGAAGAATTTTTTCTTGTGCCTGGCTGTTCTGGTGCCCTGTAGAGCTGACCAGACAGCAAAAGTTCAAAGAGAAGGTGGCTTGGATGCGAGGGACCCAGAGGGATTTTATGAGCCTTTTTTCTCACTCTGGATGTACACAGTTCTTGGAGGGGGGCAGGGGAGCACAAATAATCCTCTCAGCAGTCCGAACAGTCCTCTGTAGTCTCCTGATGTCTGAGTTTGTAGCTGAGCCAAACCAGACAGTTATTGAAGTGCAGAGGGCAGACTCAATGACAGATGAGTAGAACTGCATCAGCAGCGCCTGTGGCAAGTTGAACTTCCTCAGCTGGTGAAAGACGTACAACCTCTGCTGGGCCTTTTTCACAATGGAGCCCTGAGTGTCCCACTTCAGGTCCTGCTGGTAGAGCCTAGAAACCTGAATGACTCCACTGCTGCCACAGTGCTGTTCGTGATGGAGAGTGGGGGAGTGTCATTATCATCTCCAAACTGAGCCAAAATGTCCACAATTTAATTCAGTTACAGCAAATGTACTCTGTAAAAAGTAATATGCTATATACTCCATTAAATTTTGGCAACAGATTACAAGCAATATTATTAATTAAACTCAACAAATAGAACTGAGTTAGAATTCATCAAATTAATTCCTTAAATGTCACCTATTTAAACGAGTAAAATTTAAGTAAAATTTAAACAAAAAATATCTGAATAACAGACATCAAAGATTAAGAACTCTTTGTTTTTTATTGCCAACAAGACACCTGATGATAACAAGCAGAATCACTGAAGGAAAGAGAAACACAAGAATTAACAGAGGTTTAGATGTTGATGTTGATGTTGATTTTATTGAAAATGTTTGGTCACCATTATGGTGATCAATGTGTCAATTTGACTCTTCGCTTTTTATGTCAGTTTGAGGTTTTTGTAACGGTGTTTGCTAATTTTACACATTTTAAATAGTTGACTTTTAAGGAATTAATTTGATTGATTCTAACTCAATTTTTATATGTTGAATTTAATTAATATTGCTTGTAATCTGTTGCTACAATTTTATTGAGTAGATAGAGCGTTTTACTTTTTACACTGAAGGTTTGTTCAAACAAAATGTCTATATATCTGGTCTAGAATTATTTAAATAAATGTATCTGAAATATTTGTCCAAAAAAAAATAATAATAATAATAAAAAAGTGTATAAATAAAATCTACCTACTTCTGTAAATGGACAAATAAGATAATGAAAAAGTTAAATCCATCAAAATGCAAGTGCCTAATTCTTGAAATTCTTTGTATTTGCATGGTGGTTTCATACATATTTGAAAATTCATTATACCATTTTCTACAAATAAATAAATTGGTGGCTCTAAAAAGTTAACTCTTTGCACCTTGAATACACATGAGTGTACACAACAAAATCATTTTTGAAATGGTTTTTGAACATATTTTTAGGTTATATATAATAGAAAAATATATATATTTTACAATTATCATAAATATCAAGATTTTTTCTTATGTTTACTTTATTCAATCTGGACAATATGTCATTTTCACTGAAAGGATGATCTTATTTTAAAAATCTACCTTGACTCATCACTTTTTTTCTGGTTTTCATTTGGTGTATAGTAACAAAATGGCTTCCTGCATGTTGGTCGACACGGACTTTCATTTGGAGTTCAAATGGTTTTCAAATATTTATGTTTTAAAACAAAATTTTAAAAAGAAAATAAATAATAATAAAAGATTATGCCAAATTACTTTTAGCCAATATTTATTAGCAAGAATTCAAACTATAGTCATTTTTACTTTAAGACCCATTAAAAAGATTACACTTTTAATTCAGAAACTGAACCAATCATAGAAGAGTCATTTTTGCTTAAATTAAATTTTTAATCAACGTATATGCAATTCTACACAGATTAATTCTACAGATAAATTAATAGTTCATCACATTCAACATAGCTCAATATCCAATTTTATTATATTAGCTCAATTACATAAGTTTATCATATATTTGAACTTAACAACACATATCCAATGTAACAAAGCACACCTTTACTTTAGACTGGAGCCTTAACTTTCTTTTCCTGTATTGACAATCCTCAGTTTTGTATGAAAACAGTATGTGTTTGAACAAGGTCCAGCTTACTTAGATGGAACATTATTCTCCAAGATGGTGACTTCAAATTAAAGCACCATACAATAATTTAACAGAACAGTAAACACATCATTTTAATTACCAATAATTATTTACAGTCCCTTATAAGCCTTCATTATCATAGACACTCCCCCCAAAACAATGCACAAATTCACTGACAAGACTTCTGCTCAAACAATTAAGTTCTTCTAATTGCCTGTAATTAATTTACATTTGTTGAAAGCATAAAGAATGAAAACTATCTTAATAAAAAAAGAGCTAAATAAGGCAAAATTAACACACGGTCAAATTTGTTTTTTTCATTTTGTTTTTAGGCTCATTGCTGTATCTTCCCCTTCTTTCTTTACCAAATAAATTACTATAATGATTCTTCTCAAACCTTAGTCAAGTCAAAAAAAAGAAGAAGAAGCCTTTCACAAATAATTTCAGGTTTTTCTAAGGAAGGCTCATTTACAGACACACAGCCAATGGGGTGCATATAGCTAATATGTCAATGCCCATGCTCAATTAGACCAATTTGAGAGAAACCCCTTGCGCATCTCCTTCCCTGTAGAGCAGGGGTCCCCAAACTTGTTCCTGGAGGGCCGGTGTCCTGCAGAGTTTAGCTCCAACTTGCATCAGCACGCCTTCCTGGAAGTTTCTAGTATGCTTAGTAGGACCTTAATTAGCTGCTTCAGGTGTGTATGATTAGGGTTGGAGCTAAACTCTGCAGAGACACCGGCCCTTCAGGAGCAGGAATGGTGACCCCTGCTGTAGAGGATGAAATTGCCTCCATTTTACACTTATGCATTTCCATTTTTAAGCTCTTTTCATGCAGACCCAGATAGCATTTGAAGCTGTGAAAATCTACCGTGCACGTGGCAGGGAAGCATTTACCTTGTCACGTGTTCAGAGAAAAGGCATTTTATTCAGCAATGAAAATGTGACCTGTGACCAAAGAGATGATTGTTAAGGCACTCATGAAGCAGCAATCTGAGATACTCAATGTTGGAATTCATATTTCAGTGAGACTTTTACATGTTAATAGATTGTGATGACTATCAGGATGAAGAAAGCCCAAAGAAGGGCTTCGTGTCATACTTAAACTGATCGTTATTACGCAGAGGTGTCCTGACATTTAATCTTCTTTTTTCTTTTTTTGGGAAAAAAGCAAACGCAACTGAATTTACAAAGAGCTCGGTCTCTAAATAACTTCAATGATTTGTGTAACGTTAAAAAAACTAAAAAAACAGATAATGAGTAGACAATGCTATATCTTATTGCATTTTTTTTTTTAAATAAATAAATTTTTATTGAATGATTACACATGCTAATTTGTGGCCAGTACAAACTCAACACCAGTCTACATGAATATAAGACTGACAGGCTCTTTTCCAAATTTTCTGAGCTGAAAAGGATCACTGGACCAGGAAGATCCCCACGGTTTACAAATGAGAACTGGCTTTTAATTAGGCAGCTGTCCAAGCATGTAAAAAGGGCAGGAGTGTAATTCATGTATTAATGGAGGGCCTGATTGAATAAGTAATATATAATAAGAATCAGAATCAGAATCAGAATCAGAAAGAGCTTTATTGCCAGGTATGTTGTTTACACATACTAGGAATTTGTTTTAGTGTCAGAAGCTCCACAGTGCAACAGAGTGACAGCNTTTTAAGGAAAAACGTACTTAATTTTGACTTATTTTTCCTGAAAACAAGAAAATAATTTGTACTTGTCAAGAAAATGCTTACTGATTTAAGAACTTTAAGATATTTTGACTAGAAACAAGACAAAAATTCTAATTAAGAACAGCATTTTTTGCAGTGCACTAGACAATGCTATATCTTATTGCATTTTTTTTTTTAAATAAATAAATTTTTATTGATTGATTACACATGCTAATTTGTGGCCAGTACAAACTCAACACCAGTCTACATGAATATAAGACTGACAGGCTCTTTTCCAAATTTTCTGAGCTGAAAAGGATCACTGGACCAGGAAGATCCCCACGGTTTACAAATGAGAACTGGCTTTNGTGGGGGAGAGGGGGGTTGTTGGGGGTGTGAATGGTGATGATGATGATGATGATGATGATGATGATGATGATGGTGATGGTGATGGTGATTTCTCAAAAAAATGGTGATGGTGATGGTGATTTCTCAAAAAAAATAAGTATATATAAGTACCGCCCTGCCCCAGACCTATAGGTCATCTTACATTTCAAACAGTTGATTGGAGATGAACATGAAGCATGACAATATCCCACTGCATGATGTAGCCTATAGATCATAGCACACCGGTGACTACAGGATTTTTTGTGAGAGACTGCCGAATTACACTTTTAAACGTAAGTATTAGGTTCAAATATCTAAAGATACAAATGTAAAAATAAAAAAAACTCTATAGGTTCAAATGTTGACTTAAAATACGATTATATAGAGTATGGGTTAGGGTTATATTATATATTATATAATCCCCCTCTCTGGAGCTCCAGCTCCCACTCTCCCAACCTGCTGTGGGCATGATGGGTGGAACTGCATCCCCCGATCACACCCTAACCCTACCCATAACATCTCTCAACCCATTAAACAGGTTAAGCTCTCCACCCTTGAGCTCCAGAGAGGTGGAGCTGGAGGTCATTTGGCTCTGCAGCAAGCACCACTTGCCTTCGTGGTCTTTGAAGGCGTGGTCTGTGATGTCTGCTTCCTTAAGGCCAGAACACACCGAGCCGACGCCGACGAACTAGTGACAACGAAAGCAGACTGCGGGGTTGGCTCACGTCGGCAGCATCTGTGTCCAAAGTTGGCCTGACACACCAAACCAACGCTAAACAGCCGACGGCCAAGTAGCATGTCCGTTCTGCGCCTGCGCAAGATGAAATGCCTTTCCGTACCAGCAGGTGGCAGTAGCTGAACAGCCAATCAGAATGATCAGATGGCCCGACGGACCGACGAGCTCCGACGCAGATTCAACATTTAGAATCGGCCGACGAGGACCAACTTCAGCCGACGAGAAAACTTAGTCGGCTGATGAACAAAAACTGACCGTCGGCTTAGTGTGTTCCTGCCTTTAGAAGGATGCAGTCTCTGAATTGGGACGCAGCTATGACTTACTCATTTAAACATTTACTGCCACCTACTGGCAGTTTTAGTTTCTTATTTATAGTTTAATTTCATAAAAAAAAATACATTTTCCATAAAAAAAAAAATTTGAAGGTATAGTTCACTCAAAAATGAAACTTTTGTTATCATTTACTCACCCTCATGGCCACTGAAGCCTAAAGGTTTATTTGTAACAAATTATATGTTGAATCATATAAAAAAAAAAAAAATTTCTAAAGCTATGTTTCGTAATGTCTATTTGATGCTTTTCTCATTTAACACAATAATGGCTTTTAATGATCTTGTGGGGATACTTTTTCAGCCAAATTTTGATGTGCGATTAATTTGGAATTTTACATTTATTAACTGCCACATCATGTAATTAATTACATTAAAATGTTTCATCGCTTGACAGCTCGATCGATAGATAGATAGATAGATAGATAGATAGATAGATTGATTTTTTTTCATGACACAGCTCAGGATAATCGCTAGTGAAGTGGTGGTGTCATCTGCTTGTGGTGCCATCAGCAAATTGGTGTTGTCATGTCATTTTCAATGTGGCTCCAGAGAAATTTGACATGTACAGCTTAGGTGATTGGCTCAAAACCACTTATAAGTTGGAAAGAGTGCCCATTATCAAAGATGGCAGAATTGAAATTGTATATTTCCAGAGGTCAGCACTAGCTGAGCCATTATCAGTGCTAACAGGAATGCCAACTGATAGCTTTCTCCAGGTACTATAGACCACAGCCTGCTGAGAGAAATAATCATAATATTTTCTTTAGTACATTCAGTTGAGTTGGTTTGATTTAAAGGTCAAGTAATATAATTGGATGAGAGGAAAATCATGGATATAAATGAGAGCTTAGTAAATGTGCACACTGACAGAAATCCCTTCTTATGTAGTTGCGAGAGATGACTCTATGAAGCTTAATATAGGGTAACCTTCAAAAAAGACTAACAAAATAAATAGCTTTTAAGAGCCTGTAGGCAATTGTCTACTAGATGAGCTATCTTATGAGCTCCATTACACTGAAGCTGGGAAGGAAGAAAATGGAACAAAATCTGAAGTAAACCAAGACAATACGTAAAAGTAGAGCAAAATGTCCAACAGGGCATAATTTTAACAATGCCTCAAAAAAACAAAAACAAACATCTATGAGGTATAATTTCTCATTTTGATGTTTTTTTTATTGCATCAGATGGCATTGCAAAAAAATAAATCTTAACTTACAAAATATAAAAAATACATGCAGTCTGAAACACATATATCAAGCTGCAATGGTCCTCAGGCAGTACCAACCTGCTAACAGAACATAATCTCAGTTGCCATATATTGTGCATATGCTTGAGTCACTGAAATACAACACATTTTCTGTCATATAATGCTTTAAATATTGGCACTTTTTATGTCTTATTCAGCAGATAAAATAAATGAATCTGGTATATATGAGAAAACACCAAAACAGTATGTCAATGAAGAAAAAAAGATTTGAACCAAATCCTTGAGTCATTAAAATTAGCTCATCACAATGAGGTTTTTATGGTCAGCACGGCCTAGTATCACATTTCTCTGGGCATTAAATAAATGTGCACAGCTATGCAGTGTAATCAGATCTCCTACTGTGCATTCTAAGCATCAGTAATTTGTTGTCTTGTGCTATCTTGCAAGCCAACATCTCACAATCAGTGTTTTAATGTCAAACAGAAAACTTTATACACATAGAGAGGTCAATCCATACCAGCAGCAGCAGATCTCCTTGAAGGTCTTCCTCATCTCTTGGCTCCTGAAGGCATAGATGAGAGGGTCTATGACTGAGTTGCACATAATGAGTATCAGATACATGTTGAAGTGAGACATAAAGCAGATGCAGTAGGGGTTCCGGGGGCAGGAGATCATGAGGATGAGGTGCAAGAAAAAGGGAGCCCAGCACACTACGAATACCCCCAGTAGGATAGTGATGGTGATGGCCCCCTTCATATTTGCTGCCTGCCAGATAGGGCCATTGCCAGGGAGGGCAGCAATGCGCTTCATGTGCAGCCGGGCTAGAAGAAACATGTGGACATACAGCGAGGCCATGAGCGCCAACATAGTGAAGAACATGCTGATAAGGCAGATGAGAACGGTGGTGCTCTCCGAGTACACAATAAAGAGCACACCGGAGACCGTGCAGAAGGTCCAGATGCAGGTTATGATGGTTCCCGCCCTCCGCTGGGTCATGATGTTGTGGTAGCGCAAGGCGTAGAATATCGTGATGTACCGATCCACCGCGATGGCCAACAAACTCCAAATGGAGGCTAAAAGCGAGCTGCAGATCATCGAGTCAAAAACGTTGTCCATGTTCTTGATGATGCTCTCGCGGTTGGTCAGGTTGCCGCCCGTGATGAGCGCCATCACGACCGTTTCTGAAGCATTGGAGACACTGACCAACAAGTCTGCTACGGCTAAACTGCAGATAAAGAAATACATGGGAGAATGAAGGTTCTTGTTCTTGACAATAGCAGCAATCACCAGAATGTTCTCCAGGAGACTGACGAGCCCGAGCGTGAGGAAGACCTCTGTGGAGATGAGCAGCTGCTCATAGCATCCAGAGGCTGATCCTCTCTCACCCTGATCAGGCTTTCCCACCGGCAGAGCTCCCTGGCTGTGATTCCGGTACGAATGATGCAGTCCATGATGATGTGAGGTGTTCATTTCCTTCAATATCTGTGGTCAGTGGTTTGATCTGTATCTAATTCAGTCTAATGATTGTATTAGGTTCACATTGAACATCCTCTGGCATGTAGATCAAAGAAAGCAGATACTGTATCCGTCACCTCACCTCTGTGATAACTCTTCCTCAAAAGCAGCAAAAACATCCAACAATGGGCTGCAAGAGCCTCCTACATAAGAACACAAGAAAAATACAAGGTAAAAACATGCAGACAGAGAATTAGAGGAGAGGAGAAGACGACAACTGACCGAATCTATAAACACTGACTCTTCTGAAGTGCAAACAGCAACATGCAGTATTCAGAATGAGGCATTCAGTCTCCAGAGTGCTTCTAGCACTTGGCAGGCAGGCGAGTGAGATACTCTTGCCCCCACAGCCACAGTCTGGCATGCTGAATGTAGGCCCCTCCCCCAGCTTTCTCCACCAATCAAGAGGCTGTTCTGAGGGGTAATGTAAGCTAATATCAGAAGGAGGGCAGTGTATGAATGGGGTTGCCTCTGTCTAACAGATAAAATACTGTAAAGAGATTGTTTTCATAGAGCATTTTGGTGGTATGTCATTTAAATAATCAAGTGTTTATGTTTAAGCAATATCACATGGGCAAGAGTGCAGCTGTTCCGATTCTTAGCATATTCAGACTAACAGCACGATTGCCGATCTGATATTGCTGGAATACAGCAGTTCAATAAACAGGAAGTTAGGGTTTTAATTGCCAGTTAGTTTGTCCATTTTGCTCAACCAATGAAAATAGTTCCAAACAAGCAGAAATAACCGTTGCTAGTCTCAGAGTTACACAGTGGTATTTCCTTACTGAATGAATCAATGGTTGTATTAAAAATTCAATGAGTCACTTATAAAGGCAATCATTTGTTTAGTTTCTAAATGAATCAGTGTTTTGAATGAATTGGTTACATTAATGATTTAATGATTTACTCATAAAGAAGGTCACTTGTTTAATTTCTGAATGATTCAGTGTTTTGAATGAATCGGTTAGGCTATATGACTGATTTATTGATTCACTCATAAAGTCACTTGTTTTGATTCTGAATGAATTAATGTTGTTGACCAAATTGAATGAGTGGCTGGTTCGCAGGTCTGTCAGGACTGAATACACGCTGTTCGACCAATCAAATTCAAGGACTGGAACTAACTGTTGTATAATATACAGTATTTCCTGTTGTTTTATTTACAGGTTTGATCAGTATCTAACAAATCACCTCATTTGCATTTTACAGATGCTTAATGAGGCTCATGAATCAGAGCTGAATCCTCTCTCTTTAGCCTATTGATCATACAGTATTATGTCCAAACCTAGAAAATCAATTACAGTCAGAAAAGCCTGATGAAAGGGTCTGATCCCTTCTGTGATCACCACATGGGAATAGGCACTATGAATACTGCACAAACAACAGCTAATCTTTCTTTAGTGAAGAGGTAATAAATAGGTTTTTATTGAGCAAAAAGGAGAAACTGGAATAGAATAAACTGAATAGGATTTGTAAAGCTGGTAAGCAAAGCAATATTTCTGAGACAACAGTTCATGACATTACAGTAACAGAACCAATAACAAAATAATCTGTATAGCCTATTGCCTAAGTAATGATCCTAAACTGAATAATATATCCACACTTTTAATCTCCTGAAATTGAGCCTTTTATTATATAAAAATTTTAATTTTTATGGTCAATCAAAACACATTAAAGCTAAATAATAAATTTTTTTCAATGTCCTTTATGTAGTTAAAACATAAAATGTAAAATCAAATTAATTCAGAATCTGCCTCTTTTCTTTGGGTCAAGAGTGTCTCATCTATATCACAGGGACAAGTAGCCACCAGTATGCCTCAAAGCAATTTGCACATGACACTGGTCTAGTCGTAATCAAACAATGCATAAAATTGTTGATTGGCTCTAGTTTTCAAGATGCTATAGGGTCGCTATGTACATCCTTTGTCTTGGGAATGGCACAGGATAAGTGAATAATAAAGGGAAGGGATCTCAACTTCTACACAATATACATAATACACAATAAAATTAAATGTAAAAACTTATTTGAAACAGTAGCCAATCAGTTGTTTTAATTGTTATATTTAAATTCAGCACACCAAAATACATAATAAATAGCACATTTTATTTCTGAAGCAGATGACTTCTAAAGAAATTATAGACCAGTGTAATCCTCACAATACCATATTAATTTTTTAGATAAATTGCTAATGCAAAAAAAAAAAGGAAAAGAAATAGTCAAAAACACTACTATAAACAACAAAAATTATTAAAATTCCAATGATGGCTTTTCAAGAAAACTAAATTTCACAAATGTTATATAATATACAAGCCCAAACGTAAAAGTTATGAAGCCTTTGAGCAAGCTAGAAGGCTGAACATTGGATATGTTCTTATCAGAGCAACCCTCCTACACTCTTTAGTTTCATGAACTAAATAATTTTATACCTTCATGTAACTAAAATCTGAAGTAGCACGCAGTAAACAAAAAGGTTGAAACTTCTATATATTCATCTCTCACCTGTCCTCTAATCATAACCCTGGGATATTGCTACTCCTCACTGACTTACAGCATAATACATGAAAATGCAAAAAAGGAATTACTATATATTTAATTGCTATTAAATATACAGTATTATATTTCTGTCACATAATGTGGCTGTAGAGATCACATGACAATGGAGAATTTAACAAAAACAGTCTTTAATCAAAAATCAAATAAAAGAAAACAGATCACATGAGAAAGCAAACCCGAATAAGGTGATCAGTTCAAAAACATTTTCAACATTTCTGTCTCAAGACACAGAGACAGGGCAACACTGTAGGTCCTGGTGGTCAAGGTAAATCTGTGGTGACAGGGCGGGGGTCCAATCCATTCCCTCGAACCCCACGAGGACACCCACTGGCACAGACAATGTTGCCAGCTCACACACCTGGTCAGACATACTGTTAGCCTCAGGCTCCAGGGGGATGTTGTGCTAAGGCGTCGCTTTGGCATCAAGATGGGCTCGACCTCTGTGTCTGCAGTGGGCTCTAACAGAATGTCCATGATGGGCATGTTAGCCATGTACTGTGGCTGTAGAAATCGCACAATGATGGAGAATTGAACAAAAACAGTCTTTAATCAAAAATCTAAAGAATTTTGTATTATATTATATTATACCCTCCTTTTTTTTTGTTATAGAAAGTGGCTACCACATTTAACCCACCACATTTAAGTGATGAGTTTGGCTATACACCTTCTTGCAGATTATTTTCAGAAAGCCTTGAGAGTTTTAATATCGACAGCTCAATGTGTGCAGTATGTCCTGTCCTTGAACTAACCAGCACAAAGAACGTTTTGTTTAAAAGGGAAAAAAAAAGCCATGATTTTCCCTAGTGTACAGAAACTAAGCTGCAGTAGAGGAATGATCTATTGCAATTAATTACTTTTGAATGTAAGAAATATTTCACATTCTTTTATAAAATCAGCGATAGAGCATAATGTAAACAAGCATGCCAGTACAAAATAGCTTTCTGTGGAGGCATTGACACTGCTACTAAGCATTGATTTTGATTTTTAATTAATAATTGTAATAAAAAATAATGCAGACATGAAGACATGCCTCTGTAATGCCAAAGGTCATTTCAATCTACCATCCATGCTTGTGACCATATTTGATGGTTATGAGTCTGCAGGTAACATGCTGCCCAGTGTCTAACTGAAATGAAATAAAAATGTCTGGATGTAAAAGACAGACAAAATGAGCTGTCATTAAAAAAGACTATGAGTGGATTTTGTTAACATTAAAATGAACATCATATTCTCAGCAACCTGTGTGCAAACTATTGCAAATGACTCTCAAAACTTAACAGCATATTTTGTAATATTTTAAAATCAATCATTATTGGTAGGAAATGAATTATCCTATCTTACCAGCTATTTTATAGAAGCTAGAGTGTTTTAGAGTAAGTGAATGAACAATGAGCCCAATGAAAGTGTCTTTATTAGTAGACCATTATCTGGTAGTAGATTAACAGTTATGAACCAGGATAATCAATTCATTCAGCATCATTAGGCAGAAACTCATTTTGTAGTTGAAGGGAGGGCAGAAGCAATAAACATCATTACAGTATTGATGCTGAAGTCAGGAAGTAGTTAGGTAAAGAGATACAAAGATTTGTTCATTGCATGACAAATGAACGACAGAAAGAGGTTAACTAATTATTTTGTGTTTCTCATAATATATCTTTGCCTGCATTGTAATGATTTCCTATTTTTAAATATGATCAAAGATTGTGTATGTGACCATTTACAGGGATTTTGGTTGAAATTATGAATTAAAAATGACTTAAAATTTAGTTCATTTTGCTGAATGAAGTCAAATAAGAGAGTCTGTAAATTATTCCAATCTTCCCATCACTAAAATATACCACACTTATTCTAGAGAACCTAGATGAGACTGTTAATAGAACTTAAATAAATATTTAAAATATTAGTCCAATAAAATCAAAATCGACCATTCTTATTTTTTTTATGAAATATTGCAGTATTTATTATAAAATATTTATCCATGCGCTTTTTTTTTCTTTTCTATTTTTTTTTTTGGACGCGTTTACCGGTGTGAGGGTGGGACAATAACCTCCCTTCCAGGAACCTGTCACTCATGAGATCGCAGAAAAAAGCAACTGACAATGTTACAACCACCCAATCAATTCCTGATGGACAAAATCAAGTCCCACCTTACATTTTTTCTTGTTCGAGAAGACGTTTCACACGCATATACATCATAATAGGGAAGAAAAGATTATCGCAACTTCCGTGTCATGTTGCCTTTAAATATACATAATGTTATAAATAAGTAAGTTATAATGTCTGCAAAATAAACTCTGGCAGGGTGATCAACTGATAACAGAAACGCAAGATGGTGGTAGTCAATGGTGTGATATAAGTATAGTGCCAGTTTCAGTTAAGTAATATACAATGTTGCCATGGATCTTATTAAATATTAAGACATTTCTGATGACAGGATGCCAAGATTGACTAGAAAAAAAGTATTCCAGAGAGCTGTGTAATAAATATATTAAATAATCTGCCAAATATAAAATAAATATTAGATAAGTCTACCAAAGTTCAGGTCTTGGTGCCTTTACTATGAGCTGAAGTGTTACATGTGCAGTGCTGGGCTACTCTGGTCTAAAAAATGTAGTCATCCACATGACTTTTCACTGATTGAGACATAAATTAATCTGTGACTGTGTTCTTAACTACTTTAATGAGGGAATTAACTATTCATCCAAGAACAATTGTGAATGATGTAACTGAATCAGAAATGTCTGTGGCTATTGAATAAAAATAATTATCTAACTCTTTAACTCTAGCTTCATGCATTCTTCATTTATCAACACTTGGGCAAGTTTCATAAAAAAGCAACATTTTGAACAAAAAGTTGAAAAAGTTACAATTTTGTCAAAAGCCCTATTCGGACGGGACTAGTTTTCCAAACGACGTTTGAGTAACAATTCTTATCAACCTACGTCTGTGATTTTATGTACGGATTCGGACGGGACTAACATCTCCGTGTTTATTACCGAGGTAGGAGTGTCTGTGTTTTACATGTGGGCATTTCAGAAGATCACGTGTTCAGAATGCGTGGATTGCGTATGGTCATATGACCGATCAGTTGTCATGCTGCAAACTATATAAAAGCACATTTCAGGTATAACTTAAAAACTGCCATTGAACACGATTTATAAAATTTGTTCAAATGTATTTTGAAATTAAGTACTTTTAAATTTAAGCACTTTGAAATATAAAGTAATACGTCCTAACACATTTAGTGTTTTGTAAACATTTTATAAAAATTGTAGTGTGAAAAAACTAAACATACATTTATCATCATGATTTAATAGAACTGGGTTCTTATAATAAACCCACTGGAATAAAAAGTTTTAACTTATATAATTTACACGTTATGTAATTAAGTGCAGAAATGAAAGTACTCTTACCTGAAACTGATAACTTCGGTAAAGTTGGTTTTATATTCGCACATTCGGACTTCTGATAAATTCAGACTTTCCAATAAATGTGCAATAAATTAATGTTTGCGAATTTTAAGCAGCGACATGATATTGACAACCAACGATTGTCAACTTACAACAGTCGATCAAAATAGGCAAGTATTGTTTTAATGGCATATTTACTTGTGAATGTCCAATGTAGTGTGATTAACAAGCTATTGAATACGGATGTCCGAATGTGCGAATATAAAACCAACTTTACCCAAGTAAACTGATATTACAGTAGCCAGTCTTAACAGTTTACGTGATTTGGCTCTTCTTGTTGATTTATTTTTTTTATTTCTTCGCAGTGTACCAAACACATCTACATCCATTATCGGTGCGCAAAAAGCAGAAACTTGAATACCGGCGCGATAGCGAGGGATTGTACGGTAGTTCACGTTGACCAAAACACACAAGAAAAAGCGTTTTGGAAAAAACATTTTCGGAAATCACAGACATTCGCATTCGGACGGGATTAGATTTCTCTGAGGACCGCCGAGTTTGACGAAAAACAGTAGGTAATTTGCTCTGGAATTTTTACAGAGGTCGCGTGAGAAAAAGACAGACATGGCAGATTCGGACGGGATTTAAAATCTCAAAGTACGTCTGTGAAACAGAAATTTCTCTAACGTCCCCCTGTGAAACTAGTCCCGTCCGAATAGGGCTAAAGACTACGTCGGGGTCAGATTCAGTATGATTTCAAATTCAGATTCAAAACATAGATTGATTGAGTCCATCAACGGCCCCCAAAGCTTGCACAGATGTTCCAGACCTCTTCCTGGGTCGACATTTCATTTGGTAATGTTGGGCAGTTTTGATACTGTTTAATGTTTGATGATCACATTATTTTACATGTGCATAAGCAATGTGGACAATGTTTTGCAATGTTTGCTCCAGAGATTCTGTACACTTTTAGAAGATGCATAAAAGCACCCACAATCGTAAAAACACAGATTGCAGGAAAATTCCGTCAATGCAGGGGAAGTTGTGTCATAAATGACGGAAAATTCCGTCAGTGGAGTGGAAAGAGTTAATATGATACTTTATTATTCATCTCAGAGAGATGAGATGTTTATTTGCAGTCCTTCATAATGCCGATGAATGGAAAGGGGTCGTCAAAAAGGACATCATGCCTCAATGCATTGTCTGCACAAATTGTGGTGCTTGCAGAGTAACAACATTGTTTCACAATGCAGTAGGTAAAAAGGAACATTGAATAATGCACCAACACAATTCTCTCTCCCTCTACCCAGCTGATATTATCTGGTTGGTCAGCAGCCCACTTACCCGTAGGACTGAGCCATCAGTCCAAAACCCTCCTGCAACACATTATGTTTGAAATAGCTGTAGAAACCTTTAATAAATTTAGCTTTGTTTAGGAACTAGGATAAAAAATGAAAAAAAAATCTATCTTTTAAAAAAAATAAAAAAATTGCACTGGAGACAATGAAGAATAGACCTCATGAAAATGTGAAAAACACATGAAACCTCAAAGTACATGAAACATAATTGCTAAGTGATACACATGCTAGGAGCAGGAATTCCCAAAGGAGTGAGGCTTTCCCATTAGTTATGGTTGGTATAGTTTCAGATTCACTTGAATGTGCAGCACTTGGTTGGTTTGTTGTCATATAATATTATTGAAGTATAAGCGCGAGACATCACTTCTGTTGTCAGAGCGCGTTCAGACCTCACTAACTGAGTGCTGAACGCAGCTGGACATAGTGGTGTTTTAGAGGGAAAAAATGATATAAATACTGTTTGGTTTCTCGCACAAACCGATCGTTTCGTGTCTTAGGACATCAATGTGTCGTCACGAGCCACAGGGTTTAATTTGGATTTGTCTATGCACGTTTTATTTACTCTTATAGACGAAGTTCCCATTGACACGCATTAAACGGCTGACAGACGGCAACGGTTGGAGTTAAAAATCATCATTTGTGTTCTACTGAAGAAACAAAGTCACCTACATCTTGGATGCGCTGGGGGTAAGCAGATAAACATCAAATTTTCATTTTTGGGTGAACTATCCCTTTAAGGCAATTTAATGATATATTACATTTATAGATTTTACATGTTTGCATATGATTACAGTGTGCACTTTTTATCATCAGATCTGCAGTTCGCTTGAGTGTAGATAATAAAAGCTTCACCTTAACGAACCAATGAAACATAGCAATCAAGTCACTAGCAACTGTGGAAAGAACTAATGAAATTATGGTGGGGAAAAAAACATCTTTCAAAATGTGACTATTTACTGACCAAAGTCTAAAACTAAACTGTAGATTATGTTCTCTACTTAAACTTAAAAGGGATAGTTCACCCAAAAATGAAAATGCTGTCATCATTTACTCCCCTTCAAGTTGTTCCAAACCTGTATGAATTTCTTTGTTCTGCTGTACACACAGGAAGATATTTGGAAGAATGTTTATTTTACTTATGTGCAACGGAAAGCAATATACAGTCAGAGGGCCCAGAATCCCAAGCTACAGCTCTGCATACCATGTAAATAGGTCAAAAGATGATGGCATACTCTACACCTGGAACAGAGACAGTTACATCAGAATTCTTATTAACTCTGCCTTTAACACCCTACTTCAATATCTCACACCCCAGGCTATAGATTAGGCAACCAGACCTCCTCCATTCTAACTAGGGGTTCATATGGAGCACCCAATTACTCTCTCTTCAATCTTCTACAAACTATATACCCTCTCTCCTAGCTCCATTATAAAGCATACAGGGTCAGCAGCACACAGGGAGTATGTCCAGAACATCCAACAATGGTGTAACGAGAACAACCTGACCCTTAGCACAGAACAACAATAGAGCCCATTGTGCACTTCAGGAAACCACAGAACTCACCTCCAGTGTTATACGTTTGCAGGCATCCAAAATTTTCTTGAATACCTCCACCATGACACATGAGCACATTTACTTCCTAAGGCTGAAAAAAGCTCATAATAAAAGTAAAAAAACCCTTTAATATGCAACATATCAACATATAAAAGTGTAGACATGGTCAAAACTCTGGACTGCGTTTCCCCAAAGCCTTGTGAGCGGTGAGCCTAAGTAGACCGTACAAAACATCGGCATCACCAGGCTTACAACATTTTGTGGAAATGCAGCTCTGTTTGTTTGGTCATCAAATCCAGTCTATCAAGGTTCAATGGTTTAAGTTTTGAAACTATTTTGGGGGTGTCAGCGAAATTGAATAGAAACTGAAAATTCACTCTTGCAACTCATCTTATAAACAACTCTCCAGACATTCAACAGGCTGTTGTAGCCTACATAAGAGCTTATGCCTGTTGAAAGTAAAAAACTGAAATGATCTTCTTTTTGAAAGTCACACAAGATGAGGCGACACAGCTTTTCGAATGAGAATAAGAATATGGGAAGAGTGACTGAATATGACTATGTGTATATATATATATATATATTCACATACAGGGCTCGATTTGAGGGGGGATCCCCTTGTTGAAAAAAAAAGACAAAAAGCAACCCCTCTGTAAAGCCATCCCTGCTTTAGATTAACAGCGTTATGTATTATGTAAAACTCATCATGTAAACGAAATTTTAACAAACTAACAAACTAATAACAGTGATTGACCAATCAGAACTCAGTATTGTAACGTGCCGCGCACAGTCACGCCAGGGCTCTGATTCAAGCAAGCTTTCGTAATTTTTTGTGTTTGTTCAAAAGGATCAGGAGTTTGGTTCAAGCGCATCTTTTGACATTCTTTTAAAAGAAGAGAACAGAAGGTATGATATTACTTTGATTAGTGTTTTAAAAACATTCTCCTGGCACCTTATTATGTTAGCTACATGTATGTGTGTTTATTTTATTTAATAAAAACTATAGGCTCTGTTCATACTCCGCTGTCTAAAACTGCATGAACCATCCATTCAAGACGAGACTAACAAAGACTGTACCACTCGACATAAGAACTCAAGAGTTGGATTTAATTCAGAATTAAATCTTTTATCCAAACTATCCAATGTTAGAGCTCTGGAGCGCTGAAAAGTGTGGGGCTCAAAAATAAGTGTCATTTGGAACTCATTTATTGAGTTATTTTTATAAAAAATGTAACACTTCAGTGCCCTCCAAAGGCACCATTTTATGTACAGTATATAAAGCCAAGGACGGACTGTGTGTGTCACTCATCCAATACTACAATGATATAAATAATTTAATGAATAATGCCTATTTTTCTACTCTTTAAACCAATAAATAAAAATGTTTAAGGTACAGTAGCCCCAACCAATGAGTCAATCTCAAACCCAATCAATCAATCAGTCTGACATATCTTTCACTGAAAAACCTCACCAAATCCTTCAGAGCAGCTACTGAATCAGCATCCAACTTACTTACTGAGTTGCATTGTGACTTGTGTAATCCGATTCATAAACAAATGTCTGTTTATGAGTCAGTTCGTTTATGAATACCCTACCTTAAAAAGACTCAATCTCAAGAGTTTCCAGTTTGACAAATTCTTCTGAAAAACCCTTCACTAAATGAACTCAATGAATCCATCAAAGACTCACTTAATTTATGTTCCATGTCAATGCATCATTACTTCAAATTAGCCATTATAGGTTGTTCTTGCTTTGTTCATGGTTATCCTAATTTTAATTGGATTAATAAAATGAAACTGATAAGTATAGGCCTACCCATTGTGCTGCCACATTGTGCTGTGTATGAAACAGTATACTCTCCTAAAAAATGCACACAATATCTGAGCTCATTAAAATGCTCTCAGGTTCTTAGTCACACTCAAAAAAATGATTCTAGCTGCTTGCTCAGTTTATTTAAATAAAATAAGCTGAACCAACACAAATCTTTATTTTTTTTTTCTTAATTGGCATTTGCACTCAATTGAATTATGTTAAGTGAAATTAAATTTGCAAAATGTTAGGTTAACCTAAACCATTTGTGTTGGGACTGCATTGATTGAAACTGGGCAGTGGATTTCTAGTTCCCAGCATGCTTTGCGTAGGGATAGATCGGGTCAGTAAATGTTGAAATTAAGTGCTGTTTAATGTGTTTTTTAGTAAAGGGAAATACCTTTTAAAGTTTGATGTTCAGTTATATTTGACATTTAAAAGAGTTTATGTTATGTCGATTTTTTGAGGTTACCATTATGCTGAAGTGTAGACCTTGTGGTTAGGCTGTGGGTGGCTACGTGAAATAAATCTGTTTTTCTCAACAAGCCTTAACTAAGTTCTCTACCTGATCATTACTTGCATGCTACAAAAGTTACACTTAGCATATGAAAAAGTGTTGATTTAGTTTTTATTGAAACTAATTTTAAATAAATTAGTTTGAGGGCCAGCACATAATTTACACAGTCTACATATGGTCATCACATGTATGTGTGTGTACAATAGCTACTCACAACCTAAGCACAAGCGCACATCTTCACCACGATGGTAACAACAACAACAACAAGAAACATTTTATACGCTACAAACTCTTTTAAATGTACAAAATAACTAAACATTAAACACTTAAACACTAACAGGTCTTTCCATTTCCTTAAAAGCACAGAAAACTTGAGCAACTCTGCACAAGGGCACCAGTCTGAATTGGAATAGCACTGGTTGGATCAACAAGAGTGAATTATGTTCAGGAAACATTCACAGAATACGTCAAATGAAACTGGTGTGATCTCATTCAATTAGGATGATTTTACTCATCAGTCCAATTAACCTAGCTTAAGTTCAAATAAATCAGTTCAACTGTGTGGAAATAGGTGTCATAATTGAATTAAGTTAAACCAACAAGTAATTTTTTTTGAGTTAGATATTTATCAGCATTTGATTAAATACTTTGTAAAGTATTTTATCTAAAACAAAAACCCTTTAATAAACTAATATTGAATGAGAAGTAAAAACCATCCAACAAAAGCAGAGTTATCAAGAATAAGTTAAAAATATGTTATGCTATAAAAATATAACATTAAGAATTCTTAAACCATTGACTATGGGACCACATAGGATTAAAGATCTGTAACGGGTGGTTTGAAAAACTCCTTTCCTCAAGTGATTTCACATGGAATGAGCCAGCCAAACAAATTCATGTAAATAGCATTTAAATTGCAAAACACTGTTTTCAAATGTTGTTTGCTTACGTGACTTAATACTTCATTAAATTCATGGTGCATGTCACATGACAAAGCCCTATTGGACTGTTCAAATAGTTCATTTTAAATCTGATTATCCATATATCTGCCCTAAACAAATTTAACAAGAAAGTCAGTATATCCTAACTTATGTAAATAGCTAATCAATCCTTATGTCCACTTGCCCAAGCTTGGTGAATTTGAGATTGTAACTTTAAAACCATACAGGTGTGCCGTGAATATACAATTTTCACTGTGCGGTGCTCAAGCAAGCATACCAGATTGCAAGGCCTGCTGGGATGTGATTACTGGATGCCTGCTTGAGAAAACAAACTGCTCTTCAACTTTAACTGTGCGCTGGAGGAATGATTTTCAATAAACAGACCCCCTGCACTGAAGTGCAACCTTTAGACCTAAGAAAAGTAATGGGAGTGTGGTGTAGCCAATTTATGACTACATTACACTGAATATTACAGCGGGCTCAACCACAGGCCAGCTCTTTTCGAGCATTCTGGAGCTAGATTGCATATATCCAGGGTTCCTGAATCTAATGCCAGAAGCACATATGCCACGTTCAGACAGTAGCATCAGAATACAGTTCTTAGTCCTGTTTTCAGTATGTAATTCAGTTACATTCACAACTCACACCTGTAAACCTGACTCACAACCCGTTTTCATAACTGCTGTGTGAATAGTTAACCCCGAGCCATTTCTAAAACATGGGTAAACTGAATCCCGGGTTATCTTGCTTCATGTTTCACATTGCTCATAATTTACCCAGGGATAACAATTAATCTTAGGAATTCATATAATCCTGTTTCACACTGTAAAAGCCCTGGGTAAACGTTCTTATTTGCATATTTGCTGAGTCAGTGTCATTGATTGGATGAACGCAGCACACTACTTGTTTAGATAAAGGCTCTAGCATTGTGCATCTTCTAATTAGATGGTGAGTTCAATTCATGTCGGAAAGATTTTACGAGTTGAACGCACATGAGTGCCACCACAAAATCGTAAATGTGAGTGGGATTCTCTTTAAACCCTGAGTTTATGAGTTGGGGGAGTGCCAGTGAGAAACGTGGCTACAACAATACATTAGGTATTTAGCAGTGACATTGTCCTAGATAGCACACGTACATCGCAGAGATGTCTATTTGATGTGCGTGTTTTCTTCTGGAAGGCATTTTTTTAGAATGTTTGCTCACCTGCAACGCGTCTGAGATGTTTCCTGTCAGATGTTAAATATGTCTTTAAGATGTTTATGGTTTAGAATGTATGTAAAACTGACTTTTTAAAGATGATTATCAGATGTTTGTAAACAGCAGATGCTTTCTAGACGAAGTGCTCTTTATGATATTGATACGACCAGCTCGTTTCAAGCCGCAACATAAAATATATATCTATATGGTAAACTCTATAATAGACTCCTTCAGTAAAACGAGCAGCATTTCTACTTTATTTCATTGACAATCTCTTAATTAAGTTCACGGTAAGTGTTGAACACAACAGAGTGACTCCCAAATATAGAAAAACCCCATTGCAAAAGTAAAGTGTCACAGTTTGTTTTCTTTTGAATGTAAATCTGTGAAGTATGAGAGCTGAATAGCTTATATAGCCACATTTCCACTGAAATTAGCGGAACAATTTGTCCCAGGAACTTTCCCCCCCCCCCAGACATGTTGCTGTCTGCATTTCCATCGTGGTCTAAAGTACCATGAAGATTTGGCAAATTAGTCCAGTAACGAAGGATTGTGCACAACTTTCCAGTTCCTGCTGGCTTTCGTCCTCCACATATAAGCTTAATAAAGCCTGAACATGGTCATCGGTCATCGTATTTTCTAAACTCCATTGTTTATTCGAATAGCAAACAACTCTTACTGCACGCACCACAGAGGACTTTAAAAATAGTTAATGGCAGCTGCAGTGACGCAACGACTTTATTAAAGGTGCTAAATAGGATGTTTTGTTTTATCAATTTTTGCAATATTACTTGAAACTGTCTTTACTAACTGATAAAAGACTATTTATTAGGTGCACTGAAAGGAATAATATTAATATACATCATCTGTGCACGAGGTAGGGCCTTAAAAACATCAGCCAATCGTTTACGCGATCATCGCGTAAACGATTGGTCCTCTGGCTTGTCAATCACTGCCATGACGTTCCTTGTGAGAGACGTGCACAGATTGGCCCTCTGGCTTGTCAATCACTGCCATTACGTTCCTTGTGAGAGACGTGCGCGGATTGGCCCTCTGGCTTGTCAATCACTGACATGACGTTCCTTGTGAGAGACGCGCGGCTGCGCGCTCCAGTAACTTTCCACACTCTACAGGCGCCGCATGCAATGTTTTTGTCAGGAGACAGGAGTAACAACTGCAGATTATGAGTTACCTGCGGTGAATCCGACATAATGAATCCACTAAGTGTGTGCGCGGTAGGGCTGCACGATTAATCGCATGCGATTGTCACGCGCATTTTGTCAGTAAAGCCGGTTCCCTGATTACCGCGAAATCACCATCACCTGCTTTCAAATGGAGCGCCATTTAATAGACAGAGCCGTAGTTCACTGACAAGCCACACAATATCGCGTTCATTATCGAAGGCGATTCATCTGCGATATGAACGCGATATTGCGTGGCTTGTCAGTGATCTACGGCTCTGTCTATTATATGCCGCTCCATTTGAAAGCAGGTGATGGCGATTTAGCGGTAATCAGGGAACCGGCTTTACTGACGAAATGCGCGTGACAATCGCATGCGATTAATCGTGCAGCCCTAGTGCGCGGCTTTAAGTCGTGCACACACTTAACGATTGTAAGGCCGATTATGAATGTAAATTGATACTTATGACTGATCGCGCTCAAACGCGTCCAGTCAGAGCCAGTTGCGTTCAGTCTGCGATTACAGTCGGTGTTCAAATTCCATGTGAAAGTATATAAATCTGCTTCAGGAGCAGGAAACAATTGCTGTATGTTGAGCATAGTCTTATAATTATTTAGCTAGTCGTTAAATGTGTGCCCGGCTTAATAACACAGCGAATGCCGGTGGTAAACACTCGTGTTCCAATACTCGTGCACGAGTTTTGGGAGGCGTTCCCTCGAAAAGAGCAGTGAAGGAGGGGGGTTGTTCTTACGCATGCGCTCATTTTAAAATATCAGTCGACGAAAAGATCCTCTGTACCACCTTTAATCAGCGATTGGCTCATTTACTTAGAAGGCAGGACGTATTCTGCCATATTGCGGGTTGCAGTTTCTCCCATTCATAACTAATAGGAGTGAACCGTCTTTTTATATCTATAGTCTTTGGTACTACCTCGCAAGCAGGGACTTTCTGAGGGGGAAATTTTTACCTGGAACTTCATGGTCCCTGTGGTTGTAAGACACCGAATACCACCCCAAAGTCCCTATAGTTCCTGGGGAAAGTTGGGATGGAAATATGGCTTATGATAATAATGATTTATAATTCACACAAAATATGTGCTTTCATGCTTAGAGATGTTTATCTGGAGTAAAGATACCCTGAAACATGACCCAGAGACTGCTTTCTGGAAACCCCTCAAGCTGTATTAAAAAAAACAAACAAACAAACAAAAAACATTTTTTACTCTCATGAATGTTTTCCTGAAATGTTGTCAAAGAGAAACGCCTTCCACATCGCCCTGTGGTTTTCTGCCCAAATAAAAGCTCAATGATTTAATGTTTGAAAGCAAGAAATAAAGACATCCATAAAATGTTAGTATTGTAATTTTACTGTAAAATAAATAAAATAATAATGATTTAATATCAACTCTATTAATAATTTTTAATGTTTTCATTATAACTCTATTACTGTCACATTGTTTTGGGTTTTGTTTCATGTTTATATTTTCATGTCTTTTATTTTGTAATTCTCACAGTCTTGTTTCCTGGTTTCTTGTAATGTGACTTCCTTGCCCTCATGTGGTCATGTTTTGTGCTCCCCTTGTGAATGTGTCAGAGATTGTATATAATAGGGAGATGAGAGGGTCTGTATCTCTTACATTTACATTTATGCATTTGGCAGACGCTTTTATCCAAAGCGACTTACATTGTATTATCCTATACATTTGTATCCGAGTATGTGCAATCCCTGGGATCGAACCCATGACCTTGGCATTGCTAGTGCCATGCTCTAACCACTGAGCTGTAGCTTACCATTGGAGAAAGCGTAACGGCTAACTTAATCACGTGCGGCCCCTCTCAGCCATCATGTAATGGCAGTGACATCAGTCGCAACATTCCCTAGTCTGCCTTCTCTTAAAAAAATACATTTTTATCAAGCTAAAATCTACATATAGTTCCCAACGAAAGTATTGTTTAGTGTAAAACATGCTGAAGATTGGCAAACAGGCTGTCGATTAATTAAATTATTAGCTATTTCCCCACAAAAGCTGTTTAATCAGCATGGTGAAGCCTCTCATCCATTGATATCCATTCAAAAAACAGCCTCCGGTCTCATTCCCTGCGTACCGCCAGAGGTGGAGCGTTAGCATTAGCGTTACGGTTTTTTTGGCTATAGGTTGCAGGCTTGCCTTCCAGTGGCTTTGGAATGTGTCATGTTCTGATTGGTTCCCTTGTCTATGTGTCACATTCTCATTGGTTCATTGTTCATTGCTGTCAGGTGTGTCTTGTGGAGTAATTTGTCTTTAGGGTGAATTAAGGGTGATTGGGACATAAGGTCAAATGGGACAGTATAACTTTATAGAATTTATTTTCTCACCTAATGAGTGAAAATAAAAACTTTTTTTGCTGAGCCCTAGCTGTGAGATCACATAATTAAAATGGGGTGCCCTCATTGGTCTAACATCATGTAGGTGGGCGTTGCAGGCATCAAACAGGAAGTTGACCGTGAAATGCATGAACTGAGGAAAATTGCATATGCTTTTGGTAGTTTGAATAATAAGGTCCTAAAATTGTCATAGCAACTATATTGTATAAACTTTTGATGGAAACATGAATATGATGCGCTACTGCTACAAAATCAGTTAAAATGTATTAATATTTTTTTACAGTCTATGGCGGCAACCTGTATATAAACCACGCGGTATTAAAGAGACAGCTCGCACTCTGGGTAGGCTATTAATGTGACATAAAAATACTATACATATTTATATATTTTGCTATTGTATTGTGAAGTGACATTTTAATAAACTTTTCTATTCTCCTCTGATTATATAATGGTAAATATTACAATATCATAGCACAACAATAGTAATCATCAATAATGATCCTAATACAATAAAAAAATAATAAGGTCATATAGATCAACACAGTCTCGGAGGTAAAAAGTGGATTATCCTTCATCTGAAATGTTTGTATTTTCATCCTGAAATGCGAGGCAAATATTGGACCACAATAATTAGAAGTTTCCACAAATCCCTTCCACAAATTCCCTGTTCTCTTTTATTCTGGACGGCAAGGGCAGTGACTGTAACATCGAGCTTCTTTTGCGTTATTAAAAACATATTTAAACCGATTTCATCAGGCTCGGAAAATTCTTCAAAAAGAACTCAAAGAATGTCCTTCTCAGCTGCCATAGTTAGAACAGGGTGTTCAACGCACGTTTTGCAACGTTTTATCGGGGCTGAACGCAGCCCTGCCCTTCACTTCTCATGAGAGAATCAGATTCATTTCTCTCTTTTTCCAAAGATTAAGACATGAATATGAAGTTCACAAATGCATTTACCTACGAGAAACAGAAATGTCAGACGCTGTCCTCTCCAGCTGCTTGAAGGTATTCTCAGTTGCCATAGCAACTCTCAACGGCCACCAGTATATGACAATTTAAAAAAAAAAGGATTTAGCGTCTTTCTAAAGATCAAGTAACCTTTAAAGGGGCTCTATGTAAGATTTTTACTTTAATAAATACAAATACCCCGATATGTTTGCAGATATTAAGGAAACATGCTAAGTTCACCTACTTGTTCCTCAGAAAAGCAATGCTACAGCCAGATATTCTACTTTGAAAAGATGCGTTCCGTGTCGGAATGTCTGTCTTTGTTTTGGTCTGTGCGAAACATGAGCTGCCAGTTTATCCAATAGTATTTCGACATCACAGGTGGCCAGTCGGCGGAAAACACCGCGAATTGCAGCCATGGAAACCAACAAACAAACTGGTCAAAGAATCGCTTGTTGCTGAAACCACGCCCGCCCTAGCTATCTATCTTAGATACTATCTAAAATATTAATAAAGATAACAATATCATTAGAAAGTACTAAAGGTTTACTGTCAATCTACGGTGTTTTTTAAGATAACGTTATAGATGCTCTAACACCAGTAGGCTAATTAATTTGTGTGGGGTGTGCAAATAACAACATGGAAAATCAAATGGGATTTCATACCTTTATAATGAAATAGAGATCGCGAGATGAATCCAATCCGTGGCACTTGGGTAAAATATATATATATATGTACCAGATGTTTATCTCTCAAATGTTCTCTCAAACTAATGAGCACGTGTCCAAAGTATAATTTTTCAAAATAGTACAGTTTTAGCTATATCCAAGCAGTGCTGTCGGAGTTGTATATCCTCCTGGTATTGTCATTGTAGTAAATCTCAGGAACAAAACTTTTAGCCAATGCCACGACGATCCAACGTGTGTTCTGTTTATCTTCCGCATGCGAGCACATGTACACAGACGCACATCAGTCTCGAGTATGCAGCAAGCCATATATTGTATAAAATAATCCAGAAAAAAGCACAAATACGACTGAGATGCCAAATTCAGCGGCTAAAATTTGCTGCTGAGGTAACATGACGGCTCACAGACAGCAGCGGCATACCTGTCACTCAAGTGACCACGCCCTTAATTATGCAGAACATTAAGGCTTAATATAATTTAAACAGATGAGCTATAAAAAAAATTCACCCCCCTCAGAGTTGTCATGAAGGGCAAAATTCGCAGTATATACCAAAACCACAATTTGAACCAGACGGTAAACATGTTTTTTTCTGCTGTAAACTTGGCTAATTTAACATGATGGTCAATGAGATTCTGCTCACTTCTGCAGCCTGTCCCTAGCGGGCAGTTGATGAATTGCAGTTTAAGTCACTTCCGTATTGGCTTCACGAGAAACTGGGGGAGGTTATGCCGCTTGATTTGGGCTGCGTCCAAAAACCTAGGTAGCTGTCTTCTTGCCTCGCTGTAATATTTAATTACTACAGTAGTAACTTCTCGATAGAAATGATATCAAAATTGAATTATGTTGGTCAAAATCGTACATTTATTCACAAACCAAGCAGCAAACGCAACTTTCGGACGCCATCTNGTGAGAACTAAACAAATATTTAATTACTACAGTAGTAACTTCTCGATAGAAATGATATCAAAATTGAATTATGTTGGTCAAAATCGTACATTTATTCAAAAAACCAAGCAGCAAACGCAACTTTCGGATGCCATCTTTATTTTTCTAGCTCAACTGTCACAGAATGGAAAGCACAGGATTGTGGGATATCAAAGGCAGCTAAGGATGCATCTATGCTTCCTTCAAAACTCGATCAGATGAAGGTATCTCAGGAAACAGGAAGTGAAGCTAACATTGGATTCGGACGTGCCTTGATGCCTTCCTACCTTGAAATGTGTCCTCAGAAGGCAGCATTTTCCAGTTTTCGGACGCAGCCTGAAACTCACTGTTCTAGACTGTAAGGTCCTACATGAGGCTACATGCTGAGTTGCGGCGCAGCGCCACCTACTGGTCCGGAAATATGAAAAACTCATGAATATCTTCAAAACCATTAAGGCTCTTTCAGACAGGATGCGACAATGGCACCATTGCTCTCTGAAAGTCTGAAACCCATTTATTTCAGTGGCTTGCGCCCATAGACTGTATGGACGAGGACGCGCGAGGATGGTTTGTTGCTACTTCGACCAAAGCGCATGCGCAACGGAGTGCACTGCACCATTGACCAGCTTGCACGCCACGGTCAAAGTTCAAAATAGTTCAACTTTAGCCGCTGCACTCTGTGGCAATTACCCACCTGGCCAATAAAAATGGGGCATCACATATGCTAATGGCCAAATGTCAAAATTGTGCATTGATTTAAAACAATCTCCAAACAGGCTGTGTGTTGAGAAGTTTGATGAAGGGCTGTAGAATGACCCAACCAATAAGAAAAAATAACAGCAGAAAATGTCAATATTTTTCATTAGCTCAAACTCAAATATTATTTGACCACCATGGGTCTTATCATTGGAATTACATGAGCAAAAATGTCTTCATAGTTCAGTTGAAACCTTGCCCTCTTTGGCTTGCTGTTAATGCTGTTAAACTGAAGGTATGAGGCAAACTTGCTTAAATAACAACACTGAAATAAGAAAATTGCTGTTTATCTTTTAATCAGTACGTGTTAAAGTTCTGTCTGTTTGTCAGTCAGTTGGTCTGTCTGATCGATCGATCGATCATATAAAGCTGCCAAGAATCTATTGTTAATTATCTTTGTAGTTATCGCTCTTGATGTGAACGGGTCTTCATGCTTTTCCTTCCATTTCTAATTGTTTCTTAATTATTTTTTATTTGAAGCAAGGATCACACATAACAAAAAAATTGCAATAACCTAATATTGGGGAATAAGTGATCAAAATGAAGCAATTACACTAAAAAAATACTGTGTTCTCGCTCTAAAAAAAAAACAGCAGTCCATTAGCAAGCGTTTTACCAATACATGAAATCTTCATATACAGATTAATGTACAAAGGGACTATTTCATTCAATGAAGTTACCATGGCTGCATCTGTTCCAGGCAAGGTAATGTTCAAGGACTAAACATAGAAATAAAATAACCAACGAGACTGATGGAAGCAACATGGTCAGCCTGATTAAAAGCCATGAAAATAAATAATAAAAACAAGCCTTCATATATCACTCGCTATTGCCTCTATTCACTTTGCCCAAGCTATTTGCACACCATTTGAAAGACCAAGCTCCTTTATGCTCTTCTTAAATACTATCTCTGCTTGCTCTCACTGAAAAGCTGAGTCGCTGTCTTTTTATCTCAAAATGTAGACATATAGACCAAATGAAATGTGAGATATAAATCAAAGACTGAAAAAAATCTGAAGAGGTTTTAAA